>JADLZL010006086.1:0-63215 GCA_015844335.1 Chrysopogon serrulatus | reverse complement strand
CTCGTGGAATTGTTAGTTAAAAACACTCTATCTTCTATGTGTACTGATCATTCTTCAAGTTTATTGTATCTATAAAAAGTTGACGCTATCCACCGTCAAAGTGGTGGTCAACAAAGAAACTTCTTTATTGTAATGATGCTTTGTGCCTTTCTCTCAGGCTTTTTGTAAAAAAAATTCTTTGTTTTGCCTTTTGATTTGATCTCTGCTTATGATCTTGATCTCCTCGTATGAGTCTTTGTAGATCGAGCTATCTTTTTGCTCTTATCTAGTGTTTTGAGAAAATGCTAGGATTTTTTAGACCATAGGTCCTCATCCGAGTTCTGTAATTTAAAAGTCAGGATAGGTCGAGCTATTTTTTTGCTCTCATCTAGATCTAAAAAGACACTAGGATGGTTTGGACCGTGGGTCCTCATCCGAGTTCTATAATCTAGAAGTAGGGATAGGTTGAGCTATCTTTTTTTGCTCTCATCTAGGTCCTCCTAAGACGCTAGGATATTTCGGACCGTGGGTCCTCATCCGAGTTCTCGTAATCTAGAAGTCGGGATAGATCGAACTATCTTTTTGCTCTCATCTAGGTCTGAAAAGACGCTATGATTTTTCGGACCGTGGGTCCTCATCCGAGTTCTATAATCTAGAGGTCGGGATAGGTCGAGCTATCTTTTTGCTCTCATCTAGGTCTGAAAAGATGCTAGGACTTTTCGGACCGTAGGTCCTCATCCGAAGTTCTGTAATCTAGAAGTCGAGATAGGTCGAGCTATCTTTTGCTCTCATCTAGGCCTAAAAGACGCTAGAATTTTTCGGACCGTGGGTCCTCATCCGAAGTTCTGTAATCTAAAAGTTGGGATAGGTCGAGCTATCTTTTTTTTACTCTCATCTAGGTCCGAGAAGACGCTAGGGTATTGTAAACTTCCTTTGATGAACGAAATTTTATTGAAAGAAGTAGTACATGACATTACGTTGCTTTTTTGTTTTTTTTGGTCATGCAAAGAATCGTCCGTAATTAGGAGATGTGCCAAGAGTTCTTTATAGGTGATCCATCCTCTGTCATCAACTCGTAAGACCCAGTCCTGTTACTTTTTTGCTACTATAAAAAGGACCTTCCCAAGGACTAAGAAGTTTATGTCTTCCGTCCGGTTTTTTTTGAATTCTTTGTAGGACTAGGTCTCCCGCTTGTAAGATTCTTGGTTGAATGCTTTTATCATAGTGTCTTCTTAATCCTTGCATGTATCTTGCTGATTTCAGTGTTGCGTTGATTCTAATTTCTTCCATATTGTCGATTTCTAGTCTTCTTGTTTCCTCTGCTTCTCCTTCATTATATTGTTCGATTTTAGGGGATGTCTAGATTAAATCTGCTGGTAGTACGGCTTCTGATCCGTATACTAAAAAGAAAGGCGAGTAGCCTGTTGCCCTGCTTATTTGAGTTCTTAATCCCTAGACTACTTTTAGAAGCTCATCTATCCATTTAGATCCATAATCTTTAAGATCTCCGTATAATCTTGGTTTTAATCCTGCCTAGATGAGGCCGCTGGCCCTTTCAACTTGTCCGTTTGCCTATGGTCTATGGATGAGCGATCGATGTGTAATCTATACCGAATCCACAATCCTGTGCTCCAACTTTTGAATTCGTTGGCTATGAAAGAAGATCCCGTGATCTGTGATTATTCTATTTTGGCATTCTAAATCTGTGCATGATTTCTTGGAAGAATTCTTGTGCTTTGGCTGAACTATATTTACCAAAGG
The DNA here is from genome assembly GCA_015844335.1 of Chrysopogon serrulatus. Classification (NCBI taxonomy): domain Eukaryota; kingdom Viridiplantae; phylum Streptophyta; class Magnoliopsida; order Poales; family Poaceae; genus Chrysopogon; species Chrysopogon serrulatus. Next base: position 61,475 of record JADLZL010006086.1, on the reverse strand, counting down.
CTTGTATTCTATCCATTTGGTAAATTTATCGATAACCACGAAAAATATACTCGATTCCTCCTTTAGATTTCTTGAGCGGTCCGACTTGATCAAGTCCCCAGCATGATGAAAAAGTCTATACCTGGTGGGATGCATATCGATTGTGAGCTGGAACATGTGCTTGTCTTGCGAACATCCGGCAATTTTTGCAAGATGTCGACTAGTTCTTCTACGTCCCTTTAGTGCTGTTGGCCAATAAAATCCAGACCGGAATGCTTTTCTGACTAGTGTTCTTGAGGATGCATGATCTCCTCAAAGATTCGGAGTGTATTTCTAATAATATTTCTTTTTTCCTCTCGATGCTGGAACACATTTTAGTAGTACTCCCGATGACGCCGCTCTTTTATAGAGATTGTTTCCCACCGATGTAGTTTTTTGCTTCTTCGATGATCCGAGTTGCTTCTGCTTTGTTGTCTGGTAACTTTTTTCTTTGATGTAGTCTATGAATACTTGCATCCATGCTGTGTTGGTTGAGTCAATTGTCATGATTTGTTCTGGTTCAGACTTGTTTTCAACCGTTGCCTCGCTGGTTTTTTGATTGAAGGTTTAGTTAGTTCTTTGACAAAGACCCCAGCTGGCACCTTTGCCCTGTCTGAACCAAGTTTAGCTAATACATTAGCGGCGACATTTGAATCCCGTAGTATATGATGAATTTCTAAGCCTTGGAAATTCTTCTCGATATTTTATATTTCTGTGCAGTAAGCGTCAATGTTTTCTTTGGTGCAATCCCAATCTTTATTTAATTGGTTAACTACTACTGCTGAATCTCCATAGACGAGTAGTCTTTTGATTCCTAGCGATGTTGCGACTTGTAGGCCACGAATAAGAGCTTCATACTCTGCTTCGTTGTTAGTGGCTTGCCATAGGATTTGTAGAACATATTTGAGTTATTTTCCATCTGGTGCGATAAGTAGTACTCCTGCTCCTACCCCTCCTAGTTTTAAGGATCCATCGAAGTACATTTTCCAATGGTCTAGGATGGCGTCTGGAGTAGGTTGTTGTATTTCAGTCCATTCTGCGATGAAGTCGGATAATACTTGGGATTTGATTGCCTTTCTTGGAGTGAATTCAATCTTGAGTGCTCTGGAGTTCCACTGCCCATTTGGAGATTCGTCCTGTTAAATCTCTGTTTCTTAGGATATCTCCGAGTGGAAAATCTGTTACGATGATGACTTTGTGATCTTCAAAGTAATGCCTGAGCTTTCTTGATGTTATTAGGATTGCGTAGAGTAGTTTTTGCACATGTGGATATCTCACTTTTGATAGTGTAAGTACTTCACTTATATAGTAGACTGGTCTTTGGACTTTGTAAGTGTGTCCTTATTCTTCTCTTTCAACTATGATAGTAGTGCTTACTACTTCAAGTAGTTGCGATGATGTAAAGCATGAGATCTTTACCCTTCTTTGGTGGTACTAATGCGGAGATGTGCTGATATATGCCTTTAGTTTGTCGAAAAGCTTCTTGTGCTTCTTCGTTCCAAGTGAACTTGTGTGTCTTCTTTAGTAGTTTGAAGAAAGGTAAGCCCTTTTCTCCGTGTCTTGAAATAAATCTGTTTAGTGCGTCCATGCAACCTATTAATTTTTGTAGATCCTTTATATCTGCCGGGTGGTCCCATGTCGGTTTATTGCCTTTATTTGTTTTGTGTTTGCTTCGATTCCTCTCTGACCGACTAGAAATCTGAGTAGTTGACCAGATGATATGCCAAACACGCATTTATTTGGGTTGAGTTTCCACTTCCATCTTTTGAGATTGTTTAAAGTTTGTTGTAGATCTTCTATTAGAGAGTCCGGGTTCTTTGTTTTGACGACAACGTCATCCACATAAGCTTCCATGTCTTTTTCTCGATTTGGTCTCCCAGACAAGTCTGAATTGCTCTTTGATAAGTTGCTCGGTGTTTTTGAGTCCGAAAGACATTGTTTTGTAGCAATATGCTCCAAATGGAGTGATCAAAGAAGTCTTGCTTTGGTCTTCTTCTTTTTAGTGCAATACGGTGATATCCGAATAGCGCCTAGGAAAGATAGTAAAGTTGCTCCTACTGTTGAGTCCACTATTTGATCAATCCTTAGTAATCCGAACAGGTGGGCAATGTTTGTTGAGATCGGTGTAGTCGACGCACATACGCCATTCATCTGTATTCTTTTTTGTACCAAGATGTGGTTAGCTAGCCAATACGGATGTAAGATCTCTTATGAAGCCGGTTGCCCGAATTTGGCTATTTCCTTCTTTATTGCTTCCTTCTTGTCGGGTGAAAATGGCGTAACCTTTGTTTGATTGGTTTTGCTCCTTTGTTGACTTCAATTTTGTGCTCACCAACTCCCTTGGGACTCCCGCATATCGGCTGGTTTCCAAGCAAATATGTCTTTGTTGTCCCGTAAGAAGTTGGTGAGCGCGAGTTCCTATTTGATAGGCAGATGTGCACTGATAACAGCGGTTTTGAATGGGTCGCCGGTCCCTAGATCGATCTTCTTGGTACTTTGTCCCTCACCGATGTGAGGATGCTTTGTTTTTTGGCTAGTATCTCCAATTCTTCTGTTTTTATTTTTTTCCGTTTCTTTGAGTTGATTTCCCCTTGAACCTTTGAAGATATTTGTATGGCTTGTAATCGTATTCATAGGCACGTTTTTGAATCTTCTCTGAGAGAGAGTACTCCGTGTCTGGGTCCCGGCATCTTGAGTAGTAAGTAAGGATAGTGAGGTATAGCCAAGATTTTGCTAACGCTGGTCTTCCCAATATTGCATGATAGGATGATTCAAAATCTGTGACTTCAAATTTGATGAGTTCTGTACAGTAATTTGTAAGAGTTCCAAACGTCACTAGTAGTGTTATTTGCCCGAGGGGCATTGCTAGCCTTTCGGTACTATTCCGTAGAAACGGTACACTTGTTGGCATAATCATCTTTGAGAATTCTGGCCCCATCTTTCTTAGGGTATCTGCAAATATGATATTGAGTCCTGTTCCCCCATCAATGAGTACCTTGGTTACTTTGTTATAGCTGCGATTGTTGGTCCGAGTACTAGTGGGTATAGTCCTGCGTTTCGACACTTGTCCATTGGTCTTCTCGCGAAAATTGAATTGGATATTGAGACCAATTTAGATATCGGGGAGTAGCCAGTTCTGCTGCCATGATTGTTCTCTAGGCTAGTTTGTCTTCTTGTTTGCTTCTAGAACCGAGGGGACTCACGAGAATATTATCAAGTTCATTGCTCTTGGGTTTTGAAACCCATTGTGCATTGGATTATTGTCTTCCTCCTTTTTTCTCTCTATTCTCTTCTTTTTTCCTATCTGTCTTTCTTCATATATCTTTCTTGAAAGATCCGATATTCTCCCATTGGGTGAATTCTAGTTGGGTGATAGATGCATTTCATCTTCTCGAGCTCTTCAAATTTTCTAGCCGGGTAGAATTACTTTCTTTCGTGATAGCCACCGTGTTATCTGAATATCTTTTCTTGTTGTGGTATTCTTGTCTGTCACCTGGGTTGTTCCACCTTTTTGGGTTGTCTCGCCCTGTCCGAAGTTGTCCCTTTTATCCGAGTTGTTTCTTCTATCTGAAAGTTATTCCTATTGTCCGGGAATCTTTCCCGTGTTTTTCCTCCTAACTGTGATCATCTTTTTTGATCGTTCTTTTGAATTTTTTATTTGTTCGAGGGTTTTCTTTGTAGAAATCATAAAACATCCATCTTACTCTTAATCCGTATGAAATGCCTCGATTACTTCTCTTTCAAGTAATGTCGTGTACTTGCGCTCTTAACTCTCCAAATCTTCTATAAAAATCTCTGAGGCTTTTCTCCTGATTTTGCTTTAGGCCTTTCAACTCCGCCTGTGTTATTGGGTAGGTGAGTATCCCTGTGAAGATTTCACAAAAAGCTTTCTGGAGATAGCCCCATGTTTTGATTGATCCCGAACGTAACTTATCGAACCATTGTAGTGGTAGTGTTTCTAGTGCCATTGGAAAAAATAATACTTTTAGTATCATCGCCTCCTCCTACCAATTCTATTGAATGGGAGTAATCCTGAGCCATTGTATTGGCTCTGTTTTGCCATCATATTTTTGAGTGATTTGATGGTTTGAATTTGTGAGGTAATCTGACCGTGAGCAGCCTTCCCGCAAAACAGGGAAATCTATCGGGTACTTTTTTTTCCGCTTGTAGTTGGAATCTGCCTTTTTGTTGTATCTTGTAAGGGATCCGAGGGGGGGCTTCGAGGGGAAGTTGGTAGCCTTTCCCCTTTCTCCCCTTCTCTCAGCCCGGTCGTGATGTGGTTGAGTTCTTCCTCGCTGTGGCTTGGGACGCATTTAGCCTTCAAATACGGATATTCTCCAACTTCTTTGGCTCAGATGTGTTCGGAAGGTACGTGTCGAGGAGGTACACGGTCGTCTTGAATTCTTTGTGCGGTAGTTCCGAGTAGATTCCTAAGTTTGGCTTGTTCTTCGCTTGGACGAGGTATGGCATCGATTTCATTAATCAATTCTTGTATTTTATCAATAGGGTCAAGTCGGGCCTTTGCCGTGGCTCGTCTTTCTTCAACTCTCTTTTTAATCCTTCTTTCATTGTACTCGGCTAATTCCTCTTATTCTGCGTCATGCTTCCCTCGTTCTTGAACTTCGGTTCCTTCTCCCACCCCTTTTCTTGTTTCTTCTTTCCCTTGCTGCCCCCTTTGCTATCGGTCTCCCCTTCTCTTGTCACGGAGTTAGGTGGGATATCGACTTCTAATTCTTCTCAAGATTTGTAGTTAGGCCGGATCGGCGGTATCAAAGGTTGCCCGATCATAAATACTTCCCGGTGCTTCTTTGGCAAGTAGTCGGTTTCTTCTTCTAAAGATCTTCCGTATTGAAAAGGGAGGGGGATGGGGTACTTATCTTGTTCGAGATGCTTCTTGGAGTGGGATCACTAGATTCCATCGCCCTTCGGATAATATTTTGATATGTTTGTGCTGCGTTGTCGAGGCCGTAGTGGAAAGAACTCGGCATCTTTAGTGGACTTGGTCTTGAAATTTCTTCTTCAGTTATCCTCGAGCTTTGAGAAAATTTCCACGTGTCTTCGGTTCAGTTCTAAAGTAGTCGACCGCGGAGAACTCCGCAATCGTTTGCTTCACGAGATCCAACTTCGAAGATGAAGGTTGAGCCCTTTGGGAAGAGCATTGTGTGTAGGTCCGCCGAGCTCTTGACGCCGAATTCACCGAAAGCCCCCTACCGCACGCCACGTCGCTGTTTAACCACCGATAGCCTGCCACGGGTTCCCGTAGCGCTTGATTCGGATCTCGGCGAATACTAGAACTCGGCGGTCACGCAAGAGACACTCGGTTTATCCTAGTTTGAGCCCTCGTCGTCGAGTAAAAGCTCTACTCCAGTCAGCCTTGGCCTTTTGCGTTGGATTGATGTATGATTGTGTGTTGTTTCAGTAAGGGTGCTCGGGCTCCTTTTTATGAGAGAAAGGAACTAGAGCTTTGATTCTAATCCTAGCCTGACTAGTAGAGAGAGTTATGTTTCCTATTACGTAAGTTACTTTCTATTTGCCTAACTAGGACAAAGCGTCATCTACTTAATCGGTCCTCTTGCTTCTATCTTGTGGGCCCGTCTGGGTGAGAGTCATGCCGATAGGGGAACCGCCTAGGTCCCGTCGGCGATCTCCTTCTATGAAATTTTCCCCAAAATATCACCTTCAAAGGAATGGTTAAAGGAAGTGAAATATTCTTCCAAAGCAATTCGGATTCTTTCACCTTCTACAACCATGCCTTGCTCATTAAGGGAACTATCGTAGAAGCCATGCACAATCCCACCTGGTCGGGGTTAATGTCATGTCACAATTCCTTGTGAAAACCCTTGTAGGCAAAAAAAGACTGGTAGTCCCGACCGACAACCTCTTTAAAAGTCCATCCGGGCTCGTTTTTTGAGTGTTGTGGGTTTGCTAAGGTTGTGCCCATCATGATAGATAAAACCGAGGTTCACTTAGACTTCTACATCTATACAATCCTTAATTTTGAACTGCTCATAGTCTGCCCTTTGGAAACACTTTTTTCAAGAAAAACCATCCCAGGGAAGCCTTAGTGAAATGTCGGGACAAAATGCTTCCACTACTCCTATGTCCCATTTAGAAAACCCAATAGCAAAGCAAGATCCCAACCATGAGCCGTTTGAGGAGGTGAAGTTCATATCTCCTGTTCGCTTCACCTAAGTATTATCTCCTCCTTGTGAAACCGAACGCCTACCATCATCCTCACTCAAACCAAAGTCGTGGTCCCTCCGGCCATCCAAGCATTGTTCTTGATAGTCATGACTTCTCATCCGAGGAAGAAAACGCTTTGCCATAGACATCTTGCTTAGTGCCACATATACTTCTACCATCTCTTGATCTTTGTTTTTAAAATTTTTTAAGAGAATGGTTATAGATGCCTTTTTATTTATTATAAGCATTGCAAATCTCGTATATGCACCGTGGTACTAACCTTTGCAGCTAGAACAATGATGCCGAGTACTTGGTGGTGAAGCTAGGAACTACACCACCGCCGAGAGCTACAAGATGAAGTTCCCACCTGGCCAAGCTTATGACCATAAATAAAGCACCGCCGGATTATCATAAAAAAATTTTTTTTTAAAAATAATAATAGTAATAATTATAACACAACTTCTCTTCAACAATAATAAAAAAAAAGAGAGCAAGAACATGTTGTCAAGATAGCATGCACCTTCGGTATTTTTGGTTGCTAACCATTTCAAAGTTAAGACAGAGAAGAACAAGGGTACATGAGATGTTGGAGAACATTGAGCTACACTAAGTGCATATTTTGACGGCTTTGGGTGCGAGAAACACAGACACACTTAAATTTTCTACAAAAGTCCAAGTGTGGGGGGATGGGGAGATTCTCACTACAAGCTCCATACACACCAAAAGACCGTCTCGATTAAGAAAGTGCTAGCTCATTCTTGCAAAAGAAAAGAAAAAAAGAAGAGAAAAAGTAAAAGTGAAGAAAGAAAAAGTGAAAAAAAAAGAGAAGTTTGAAAATTAAAGAAAAAAAAAAAAAAAAAGGAGTATCCGATAGAAAAAAGAGAGATAAAAAAAGAAATAGATGCTCCCCTTTGCTGCTTGTCACCAAGGCCTATGGCCTATACACACCCATTTGTGTGTGTAACCTAAGCCTTGTTGATCACCTGAGTTGGACCATGCACTACCAAACCACCGATGCAGCTAAGCCATTCATGGAAGCTTAATCAACATATACTGCCGCTAAGTATACTCGTGTATGCAAAGGTAATAATCACCAACACTTTTACTCATATTTGTCTCCATATGAATATGGTTTAATCATTCAAAGTTTGTACTTTCTTTATTAATGATGCATGCTCTGTTTGAATGTGTTCTCTTGAGGTACATCCATAGGACTTAAATTAAGCATGGTGCTTAGGTTAAAATTGTCTTCTTTGATCAAGTTTAGACATGGTGTTTAATTTTGATTAATGAACTTGGAGCTATTTTCATAAATAATTGAAGTAACCTTTTATAGAGATAAACTAAGGCTATAAATACTTTTACAAATTTCAACTTAGCCTTGTTTGAGTAAAAAGTTAGGGTGTACAAAGAAAATAAAAAAAGTTTCCTCTTCTCCTAGTTCTCCATCCATGATCTTGTCTTGTTTTAAATAATTTTGATATGTTGGTAAACAACAAAGTTTCAAAAAAAGAAAAATTCATGCTAAAAAAAAAAAAGGTCTTTTAAATAATAAAATAAATTTAGTATGGCAATCTTGTTTGGATCCATGCTACTTGAGTTTTGCATCTAAATTCTTTTTATAGCATGGATATGGTCATACTTTCTTTTGCCATGATAAAATAAATTAATAAAATAAATATAATTATAATAATGATAAAAAAATATAATAACTAAAATAATAAACTGCCCTCCTCTAGTAATCAAACCGGTAAAACACTTTCTTATTTCTATTTTTGTCTCTTTATTAAACAAATCAGAATAAGAATAAGTGTATGGGAGATCTCTTGAGCTTAACATATATATTCGAGATCCCCAACATGTCGCACAAAATCGTATGATCCTTCATGTAGGAGAACAAGGCGTATAGCTCAAGGAAGACTGGTTGAACTTCCGGTTCATGCCAAGCCATCTCTACTTCAGTTCTCCTCTATAAATAATGGTTTGTGCAATACCTCACTGCGTCTCCCTACAATCTTGAGTTTAAACACATTTAAAATCCTAATTACTAAACTCAATGAACCAAATGCCTCCATTTGCAATCTTGCTAACCACACTTTGTTAAAATTTCTAAAAAGAGAAAGTGACATGTTCATATTTTTTCTAAGATAGAAAGCTTGCATGATGCTTGTTCCATATACATATACTTACACTTGTGGGAAAATATTTTGATAGGAAATCATGTTGACTAAGTTGTTGAGGGGTGTGATATGGTTCGACTTAGAAATCCTACCATTTCTATTCAAAAGTACTTGGAGAATTTGTTTAAAAAAATCTACAAAACCATAGTTTTGCATACTCCCTCATTTGGTAAAGAAATTCCTACCAAGGCCAAATATGACATGCATCCTATAAAGTTTTTAGCCTACTACATATGCTGCTTGTTATTGCATCGAAGTTCGGTCAAGTCTTGACCGAGTTGAGAGATTTATCATGCTTCCAAGATCAAGATTACACACACGTCACATATGTGTGTGCTCCTACATTAGGAGTACACAAAACATGCCTTCCATATAGACCCACCAAAAAATGTTCTACTCTTACACCGAGAGTAGACCCCAAAAAACATGTTCATTAGAAAAATACTCTATATTATAATAGGTAATGATCTTTCTCTACAATTATATTTTAGTAAAAAAGACATGGGCTATGCAGAAAAAAATGTAAAAAAAAAAAATAGAGACACATGAAGGTCCCAAAAGAAAAAAAATATATAGTATGAAAAAAAATGATGAGCACATGAAGGCTCATGTATTCAAAAAAAAGAGAAAAAAAGATAGCCATGTCTAAAAAAATAATAAATAATAGAGAGCGATCATATCTACAAACGGACATAGTTTTTAGTGCATCATCTTCTACACACATGCACATCTTGATCTAAGAGTATAGCACTTCTCTCCGTGGATCCTTGTTTTGACTTTACAATATATGCAATGCAAGTATGCCATCTTGATAATCCCTACCCAAAGCTCCACATAAACCTTTTAGAGGTAGGAAGAATAAAAAAGAAGGCAAAGACTTTGCTATGCCTTGGTAAGGAATCATACACACTTGAGTGATTTGAGAGTACCTTTTGAGGAGTATAAAGTGATCTATGCTTTATTGTTGTGAAAATTTTCAAAAACTCCAAGTTGCTAAGATGTGAATTTGAGAAAGATAACTTTGTTTTGAGAACCATTCCACTTTTCAACAACCTAAGGAAACATGTTAGCCAATGCCCCATATCCCACTTCTTGAATAAGAAATGTGATGGAATGATTTTCGTGAAAGCAAAGATATCTTAGGGTTTTATGCTCATGTTTTACTTTTTGCATCTAAACCTTGCTCGAGGGGCGAGCATGAGGCAAGTGTGGGGGGTTTGTTAACCGTGCTTAACTCTTATTTTTTAACTACCAACTCTCATATAAAATCTACACAACACATCACCAAAAACTAGAAATAGAACTTATATACTAATATATTCCATAGTTTTGGTGGATAGTATATGTTTTGTAGGACAAGTGTAAAAAAGAACATCAAATGGGATAAAAGGAGACAAGATATATCCAATAAATCCAGCCCAAAATCCAAAAGCAAAGGAGAAGCCCAACTTACCTGTCACATCTGGGCCAATAACCATGAGGGAAGCAACCCGAGGCCCACTCGGGGAACCCACCACGCAAAGGCGGTGGCGAGGCGGTCCAGCCCAGTGCGGGCGCACACCGACAGCGGCCGCACCACCGATGGTGCCTCCCCGGCCCATCTTTGCCAAGGTGGTACATTGAATGCTGGAGAAGGCGGTTGTGGTGGTAGTCCAGGTGCATTGTATCGAAAAAGATCGGTTTGGGTGGAAAATGCAAGGAACCCCTTCCACCTCACTTATAGAAGGAGGCCTCCCCTCTCATCAACCAATCATCCAACCACCAAGAGGGCAAGAGCACACACAAGAGCTCCACTTCATAGGGGCCTAGGCCCTAGGCCTAGGCCCTAGCTAGCCTAGCTAGTTGAGTATAGGGAGTGAGTGAGGGAAAAGTAGAGAGAGGTTCTGGGCGTGTCCGCTATCTCTCGTCTTGGATTCGGTGTCTCGGGTTGAGGAGGCGGAGTGCTTTGGGCGTGTCCGCTCCCTCTCAACGTGTACCTCACGGTCATGTACTACTTGGAGTATAAGGTCCGTGTTCGACTACTGATGGTGAGTCTCTGTTCGTGTTATCTTGTGCATTACATTCTTTCTTTAATTGTGCATTACTTGACTTAGTAGCGGATGCTCTAGTAGAGGGTCCCGATAAAGACGGATAGCCCTAGCTAACGCTAGAGTAGTAGTCGATAGCGTAGATGTGGTGTCTAGGCTAGAGGCTATCCTCGTTTGCCTCACACTCCCGCAGTGTGAGGGGGTAGGTGCTAGGTGGTGACAGCCCTAGCATCCTTTGTATTCCCCCCACGCCTCGGATGTGGCGTGAGTTATAAGTCGGGCATCACCTAGCGGACTAGGTGCGATCCGGTGCCCGAAGCAAAGAGTGTAGTAAGCAAGATTATCTTCATGTAGAGAACCTAAATCATAGAAGAACCTCGCTACCTCTTTTTAAATCTACCCTTGTGTGGTCCTTGGACGAGCTAGTTAGAAGAAATACCTCTCTGTTCCCTATGGAAATACGATACTCTAAATACTTCCTAAGAAGTGCTACGACGGTAATTCACAATGCGCTTTTGATTCTTTCTCGCATTGCGTTAAGAAATAGCAACAGCCACTGATGCGCCGCGAGCCGCGGAGAACGGACGGTAGGGGAGGCCGCGCCGCCATCCGCTGGCGGTTCTTCTTTCGGCCACCTACCGCGCAGCGGCCTGCCGCCGCCGACGCTGGGCCGCAGCCGCTGGGAGCGGGCCGTAGGCAGGTCGTGCGCGCCGACCGCCGCCGCTGCCTCCGCCTACCGTGCTCACAAGCCGGGGAGAGCGACCTTCGGGGAGGATGGCGGCGCCGGCTGGTGCATTGCCCACGATGCCCCCGTAACCCTAACCCTAGCACGAGTTCGGCGAGAGTCGGAGTCTTGGGTCAAGGAGCCAGGAAAGGAGTTCGAAAGTGATGTGAGGGAAGAAGAAAGAGATGGGGGGTAAGATGGTCTTTTTTGTGTAGTTGCATTTAGTTTTTTAACCATTTAATCTAATAATTTTTCACGGTGTTACAAAACAAGGGGTAGACGGAAGGTTCGTCCCTCGAAAAACAGAGGGTAAAATCACAAAGTTAAAAAAAAGAGAGGTAAAATCACTATTGGACTTAGAAATAAGGGTAAAACACCAAATTCCCCTTTAGATAAAGTTGAAAAATGTTTGATTTTAGAGAAGTGAATGCTCGTCTTATTCAAAAGATTTTATATAAAATATTATTTAATAACTTAAATTTGACTATGTTTACATAAATTTTTGAATAAAATAAGTAATTAAATTTAGAGTTGAAAAAGTCAAACATTTTATAATTTAGAACCGAGGGAGTACATATTTAGATAAAGTTGAAAATGTTTGACTTTAGGAAAGTAAGAATGACAATCTTTGTAGGATATATGCTCATCATCAATAATTCAATATACTTCCTCTATATAGGAAAAATAAAAATCGTTTTAGACAATAATATGGTCTCCAAAATATAACGCTGACTTCATATTTGTGTAAAAATACTCATCACAAAATGATATATTTATATTTTATAAAAAAACACATTTTAAGAACAAACCTATTCATATGGTTTTCACATTTTTCAAATTCAACAACTTAAAAGTTATTTATAATTTATGTTTCCAATGTTTGACCCAAACCTTGTTCAAAACGACATCCATCATAAGATACAAAATGAACATGAATTAGATAACTACCAGAAGAAAGAATTGAGACTAAGGTCGGGCCTTAAAACTTCGGCTCGTTAGCTTCGCTCGGCTCGTGGCGGATCGACTGGCTCGGCTCGGTTTGGGATAACGGCCGGGATAAAGATAACGGAGCTCGTTATCGGCCGAGTCGAAGGCTCGCAGCGAGTCGCCATGCGAGCCTAACGAGCTTAGCCTTTAAACAAAGATATATGCTATATTCCCTGTTCGCCTACACGCCGTGTAAGGCCGATTACACGGCGTGTACACGCTACCAGTAGTCAACCGTGTTGGCCGTGTAGGCCGTTTAATCCGTTTAATTCCGTGTAATCCGCTTTTTGACCCGCTTTAATCGGGCGTATAATCCGACTACTCGCTAAACGAAGGGTGACCGCGGTACCGTGTAGCCGTGTAGGCTAACATTGGCTATATATTTATGCATACGATGGATCTAATTTGTACAATATATTATTATACTCGTAAATATGCTAGCACATATTAATTTTTGTTCGATTTAAGATTATTGGATATGTTATTTTAGTATTATTACTATTCTCAAGCTTTAGATAAATACAAATATTATATTTTTGTATATTTTATACCCTGCTGTGAGCTTAACGAGCCAAATCGAGCTTTTAACGAGCCAAGCCGAGGTAGCTTTTCTAGCTCGTTGAGATAACGAGTCGAGCCAGCTGGCTCGTTATCTTAACGAGCCGTAACGAGCCGAGCCGGCTCGTTATCCAGCCTTAATTGAGACAATATGAAAACCACAAGCACTACCAACATGTTTGGTTTGCAGCACCAACCACTCTCGAACGATCCGAGCCTATGTCCGAGGCTACGTTGCAGTTTGGTTTAATGGCATCAACTGATCTGTCACCAACATGTACTACTCCAGCGTAACATGCAGGACCAATTCATTCCATTGAAATTCAGCAGACCAACTCGTGCGGAGCCAACCCATGCCGGATGGGGCTAATTGTTAAACCAAACACGCCACATGTTTAGCACACATGCACTTCATGTTTAGCACCCTAATGAGTACAAAAGATTAGGAACTTGTGCGACCAAATCATCTTTAAATCACATCTTGTCTTACCAAATACAGATCCCACCACACAAGCTCCCTTCTAAAACTAGAACCCTCTGCTTCAATATCAACCAGCTGCAAAATGCACCCGCCATTTTACAATCATTCATGCCGCAACACAAACTTGACCTCCAAACTTTTGTAGCACCCTGCAGGCTAGTTAAGCACCACCTATGTTGTAGAGCTGTGGGATCCAACAACTCAGCCGATGCTTGCATGCTGTTGCCCTCGACAGAATTTCTTTACACTGCCGTTCTTCACTTTTCAGGACACAAAACAAGTTTCACGTGATCCGCCGCCATTGCTTCTTTCCACCCTAAAAACAGAACCAAGCTTCAGTACTGAGCTAAATGAGAAAGAACCACAATAAACTTTCCTAATTAAAAAGATACAAATAATTAATTTACTCTAATGCAAATAAACATAATATGCCAAAATAATGCTGTCCACTTTTAGAATGGCATCAGTTGACTTGAGCACTTGATTTCTTTTCATCAGAGACTCATGTAGAATGGATAGATGGTTTCCTATGTTCCTTTTTAAGAAGAGAAGGAAAAAGAATTGCCAGGTCAAGTTAATATAGTAAAATGAACTTTGTTAAGTAGAGGAAAATTTATTGGTTAGCCACACTTATAAGGGTGTTCAAATATAACAGCAGCAAGATGTTTACTTTGAGAAAGGAAGGCTGTCGCTTCTTTACTGGAAAACCTGGTGCGTTGTAAATGTTCATCCACTGCTAAATCTGCACTGCAGTAGGTTGAATAACTGATTTGATCTGTACTAACACTAGAGTGAGTACGGTTCTCAGCTGCTGGCATATTATTACTATCACTATGAGGAATGCCTTCATTACTGTTTCCCTCATGGGTAACCGGTTGCATCACCTTGACTGATGCATGTTTCACTGTCTTTGAACTGGGAGAGACTGGGTCATTCTTGGAATGCGAGTGTTCACTACCATCTTCAATTGCAACACTTATAGATCCTATTAGAACACGAGAGTTTTTGCTAGGACCCATGCCATGTTCATCTACATCTAACTCATGTTTTTGGCACTGTTCTTCAATCTCAGATTGCAGTTTCAATGCAAAAAGTTTTGTTTCTACTTGGTGCATAACAGACATTTGGATCCTTGTAATTTGAAGGTCTCGCAAAGCTGGATTCTGTGAAGTACCTACATGACCAGGTACAATGACATTTTCAGCAAGGTTCTCCGTTCTGCCTAAATGATGCCTTGAAACGTGTTGCCTTAATACAACACCTTGATCCATTTCAGGACCCAAATCACAATTGATATCTTCTACCGATAGGTCCACATTAAAACAACTGTCAGTTTCTGAAGTAATTGATGCTGGAAATTGAAGATATTGTGATTCTTCTTGCTCAAAACGGCCAGGATCAGAAATGGCCTTGACACTTTGAATGGTAGGAGAACATGTCGCATCATCCATGGTTTCAGGCGACTGAACAGTCACATCCTCATCCTTGAGGTTTTTTAACCTCTGTTCTTTCTGCCTAAGTTTCTTCATCCGCTTCCTTTCCATCAGTTCAGCTTGCCTTCAAGATATATATAGAAGAAAACTTAAATAAATTCCACCTCAAAATTAAACAAAATGATGGTGTATTTATACAAGAAATAAGTTAACTTCATATGGTTTCGCTTAGCTTTTTGAATTATATAGTGCACACATAGTGGCTAACCTTTTCTGAGCAGCTTCCTCTTCCTCCTCCAGCAATTTCTGGCATCTTAATGCTTCAGCAGTCTTATCAGCACACCATGCTTCAACCTGTAGTTCAATTTGCAGTAGCAGAATAAAATTGATCAAACTTATACATAAAAAGGGCAAATCCAAAATATCTTTTTTTTCACAACATAAGTACTATCTTACCAGCTTTTGTTCAAGCATGTAGCTAGCACACGAGACAACATTTTTCAACTCAGTTGCAATTTTGTCTACCTCTCCGTTAAATAAAAACTTCTGTATACAAGTAGCTGTATTTGTGCAAAGAAATGTTTTCTCACTTGCTTCATCAAGCAAACTAAATAGTTCATCAGATGACACAGGCAGATGCATTGAAGCCTTTGTTTGAATCAGATCCTGTAGAAAACAAAACATATGATGCTCGCTCTAAATGCACACCATAGGTCAGGAGAAGGTAATTCGAAAACCTTACCAGAAGCTCACTGCCAGCTCTGGCATATGCCACTGGCAACGAAGCATATCCAGGCTTACACATCCATGATGTTAGTGCTGTTAAAATTGATGAACCAGTCACACCCTGAAAATGTATTTATATTCCCAGTTACTGATTCGAAAGGGAAACAGGTTTAAATATGTCACATGTTCTCTATGAAAACCAAATTAACAATCTGGTAGTACAATACTTACCTCTACAACAACACCTGTCAAGGACAAAATTGCGCTGGCGTCATCCACAGTCAGCTAAAGAGAACAAAAACAACCCAAGCTATGAGCAATGTTTTGGTGCAGCAAAAAGACCAAATTGTAATCTATAAAGGGATACTTAAATAAACAAGACAATGCACTAATCTAGATATATTTCACAATGTAAGGATAAATGCACAAAAAACTAGACCGAAAGTTGTAGAAACATATGCATATCCTTTTACATGAAATGTAACAAGGATACGACACGTAAAGTTTTCTTTTTAAAATTCAATAAAAAATCTATAATTTGTAAGCCAGTTACTTCAAATATTACATAATACATGATCAAGCTTAGAGTATAACTTTCAGGAAATTGGCAAAGTAAGAAGCAATTTATTGAAGATAACTTACTTTATTCCAGAATGCAGCGAGGAGGTCTCTATTTTTGGGAAAATCCTGAAGAGCATGAACAAATATGGCATGCCAATGTATGCAGTTTCATAGGGAAAAAAAATGACAATGTAAAATAAATGAAGTTCAGTATGACAATGGTCAGCAAACACTACTTTACCATCAATTATAGTTGGTAAGTAAGATGTTTAAACTAGTATAACTGGGGGGAAAAAGTTCAACATTAGACAGGAGGCTTCCAAGCATTCAAGATACAAGTTAGCGATTTCGTGATTACTATTAGGTTGTTGTGTTAAACTAAACTTTCTATAGATTATCAGACAGCTGAGGAGTTCTGGATATCCCAAATTTCATAAAAGTGAAAAGTCTCATTTTGAATGGTTGGACTACATCTGATGTGGCTTCATCATAGTGTGGGTAGCTAACTAGTGATGTGTCTCAAACTAACAAAAAAAAAAAAAGTCCTTCACACAAATAGGTGAACCTTCCAGTCCTTTTTCCCCTTTAATTAGAAGGAGAGCCAGGCATCAGTTTATTAAGAAGAAAAGGTGGGAATCTAAGAAGACTCATCCAAGCCCATTATGGCATGATTCTTACAAGAGTACTTATCAGAAAAATAGAAACTACGACCATCAACCCATGAGAATCCATATAAAATACCACTCTGCTAGACTTTCAGCACCATCAGAAAAGGAAGCGAACAACAATGAGAATTTTGAGTCAGGAAGCAAGCTAATTATCCAAGAAGAATACATTCTTCCAACTCACAACTTGATGACTCGTGTTAAAAAGGATCATGCATTATAAACGTAGAAAGATCTACATCATCGCAAAAGCCAGGTATGCGGTGCTGTAGCAGTTTGGTGTGATGACCAAGGTCCCAGGATCAACCGCTCAAGGCCGACTTCCTACCTTATTAATTTAGAAGACTTGCAGTTCCCCCATACTTTCCCCATTTGTACAACTTAATTCAGTACAAAATTGGAGGGAAAAGACAAAAGCACAAATCGCATACCCTATCTATCTTGAGGGTTCTTCGATGAACGCGTGTATGCCTCCGGAAGTTGATTGCGGAACAGAATTCCCTCGAACACTTGGTACACTTGTCCAACTGGATCTTAGGAGGCGAGAACAACGGCCACCCTGGAAGATCTGAGATCAAAAGGAAAAAGAAGCATACATACAGGTTTAAATAGCTGACAAGGGAATTTCTTCTGCTTATCCAGCAACACCTATCAGAGCTGCTTATATATCATAACCGAAACGAATACCAGTTTTGTGACAGGACATGGACATACATTTCTCGGTCTCACCATTTGCCTTTGCAGCAGCCTGCGCCAGCGCAGCAACAGCGTCCGGGATTTTGAGGGGCTGGATTTGGCCGGACGTGGTGATGATGTCCCTCGCGGTTTCAGCACTGTCCTTGCTGGAAACATGGCTGGATTTCCTGGACGCGCTCATCTCCGGCTGCAAACAGGGGGCGCGGTAATTTTTGCAATCAGTCGAAGTTACAGTAGGCATCATGCAACAACTGGGCCAGATCCGACTTCACATTAGGGTTTGGGGCGCTCGGTTTCGCTCGCATAGCGGGAAGAGGACGAGAAGGGTGGCGGGGCGTACCTGGCGGATGCTCGTCGCCGGAAAACACCTGGAGAAAAGGGCGGCGGCGCTCGCCCAGTCGTCGCCGCAAGGGAAGGAAGACGAGAGGAGAGATATATGAACGGGAGGAGAAAAACAGGAGGCCGGTTGTGTTCTCTCCCCTCTCTTTCAACCGACATCGTAGGCCCACAAAATGTACTATTGCACGTAGCAGTATCACTTTTCCAGTCAGTCGCGCTCAATGCCACAGTGATCAATCACCAAAGATCTTACATAAAAAAAAAAAATCACCAAAGATCTGCGCGGCCGCGCGCCGCGCGCCCCGCTGCCCAGGTGTTCGACGAAATTCCTCGCCGTGCACCAGCACTAATATAATCCCTCCCATATCGATCTCATCTCCATCCGCCGTTAATTGCATCTGCACCAGTCGGCAGTCGGCACGGACGGGCGTTGTTCGTGTGTGCCATTGAGATTGGTGCGTGCCTGCCGCACGGCACCCGCCCGAATCGGCAGCAGCCGTGCACCATGCTTCGCTTGGTTCTGCTGCCTGCGCGCCGCCCTGCCATGGCTCATGCACTGAGGTGCTCCAAAGGTTTACATACTAGTATATTTCTGCTCTACTTCTACAGTTCTCTTCCTTTTTCCTTTGTCTTTCTTTGTCTACGCAACTTCGCTTGGTAGGGTCGTGACCCGTGTCTGCGTGAACAATCCATGGATTAAAATACCGCTGATTCAGATCATGGTTCCAAATATACTACTGCATTTAGGAACTTTTTTTTTTTTTGCTGAAATCTGGAGCACGTCTGCTATGTCTGCCTTGTTCACTTTTAACTGTTTTTTAGAAAGAAAAAAAAAAGAAACTCATTGCTGATGAATGACACTTTCCATTGACCCAACTGATTCGGTACGGCTTTGATTGCTTTCTCACATAATTCAAGGAACATGCATCAGTAATTCAATATACGTAGTACCGTTTCTTGTAATGGATCTTGAACAGAACCATCATTATCTTTGTTAACCAATTGCATTGCTGCTGCTGCTTCTACTGTACTCCTGAATATTTATATCCTAATTCACATTAATTGGATTATGCTTATGTAATCACAATTCAGAAAGAGAATCACTACACTACTATACTAGTTAACACTACTGTTTTCAATGGCATCTGCAGCAAGACACACGTACTAGGAGGTGCATACTGTACATTACCACAGTAACTTCAGCTCGCATGGGAATTCCATTTCCAGGATTTACTAGCTGGGGTGGTGGCCATGGCCTGTAGGATGTCGAGCGATCTCCACTCGGCATCGGACGTGATCGCCGGCCGCCGCTTCCTCTCCAGGCTGCAGCACCTCAGCGCCAGCTTCAGCAGCTTCTCGGCCTGCACCTCCGGCCAGGGCCCGGCGGACGCGTCCAGCACGCTGTGCACGGCGTCCATCTTCACCGCCTCGCGCGCCTGCTCCGCGATGTTGAGGTCCAGCAGCCCCGTGAGCATCTGCAGGATCACCATGCCGAAGGCGTACACGTCCGACTCCGTGGTGAGCTCGCCGGTCATGAAGAACACGGGGTCCATGTACCCCGTCGTGCCCATCGGGTTGGTGCGCCGGCTGATGGTCTCCTCCTCCAGCGGCTTCACGTGCACCGCCCGCGCCGTCCCGAAGTCCCCCAGCCGGCTCACGTTGCCGGCGTCCAGGAGGATGTTGGTCAGCTTCAGGTCGGCGTGGATGATGGCGTGGGGGCGCCTGGAGTGGAGGTACGCCAGCGCAGAGCGCAGCTCGGCGAGGATCCTGACGCGGTCCTTCCACAGGAGGCCCTTGGAGAGCCTGTCCATCAGCGTGCCGTTGGGGAGGTGCTCGTACACAAGGCCGCACGACTCCGGGCACACGCCGATCAGCCTCACCACGTGCGGGTGCTCCAATTTGCTCAGCACCACCACCTGCGGATCAGATCAGAATATATTATTCCCAACACAAGTTCCTTAATTTCCTGCGATCATATGGTATGCCATTTGCACAGTTAACTTTGCTTCTTCTTATATTACTAATATCTTAATTACCTCTTGCTGATACTCTGAGAAACCTTGTCTACCACGAGGTTTCAGCAGCTTGATTGCCACAGATGTGCCACCTACTTTTCCTTTGTAAACTGGGCCATAACCTCCTTCTCCGATGAAATTTCTTGAGTGGAAGTTGTCAGTCGCTTTTTCAATTTGCGACATCGAGAATCGCTCAATGTTCTCTGGAATTTGCAGCTCTGGATATCTAAGTTCTGATAAACTCTTCCGCTTTAGTGAACCAGCCATTTGTCTAGGTGACAAGCTCCTCTCGTCACGATTATGCTCCTCTCCTTGCAGCTGTTTCAGTTTCTTTTGCAGTCTTTCTATTTCCTTCTGACCAAACAAAATTAGACGTGCTCAATACACATGCTTAGGTGATTATTTTCTTTTATTTTATTCGTCAGCATTAAGGAGATTTAATACTTTAGTGCTATCATCTGACCAATATTTTATTCTATATAATCTGTGTCACCTATTTCTCTGAATCTGCCACCTAATGTTTTTCTTACCTATCGCAAGTTGAAACCATCTGTATTGTAAATAACTAAGGCTTCTGGCTCTGTGTTTAGAAGGAGTAGAATCTGAGGAGGGTTGTATTGTTTAACTCTTACCATGATATTTTCAGCCTTTTCAGTTATGTTTCTGAAACTCTGTATCTCGTCAGATTGATCAGCACCCTCTTCAAAAAAGTTTTCCATCTCTTCGGAAGTGACTGATTCCTCTGTGCCTTGTTCAGTCAATGTTTCATCTTCCTGCACATCATGGTGTAAGCAATGAATCTATTGCACCTACACTGGTAGACACAAATTTTAAAGACTCCCAAACAAAGAACTTAAATGTCATTTGTTTCTAAAAGAAGAGAGATTTTGAATGCACATATCCTAGAAATTTACCCTAAACCCTAAAGACATAACTCTCAGAAATTACGTGTACCGTTACTAATTGATCAGAATCATTCATTTCAGTTGACTCCCCATCTAGGATTTCGTCTACCTGAAACAAATCAAATATGATAGCACAGCAGAATTAGCACTAATTTAAATTATGGCCACAGACTTGTAGGTAGAAATAGTTATTGTTTTCATGAATGTCAATTCTTCATTGGAATTTACTTACAAGATCACTTGGCGGTGTCACATAGCCATCGGATTCCTCACCAAGCTCATGTATAGATGCTAAAATTCCTGAGCTCCCTCCATATCCTATATTTTCACTGTGCTCCAGGTGATCATTGCTGTATTTAAATAATTGTATTCATCAAGTCATTTCCAAATCTGGTCCGGAGGTTAATGAAAATAGTTCATCATTAATTAACATAGTAGATCTCTAGAATACCTGGTGGAGATGTGTTTGCCATTGAGTACCAACCAAACCTGACAGCACTGGCGAAGCACCACTTGCCTTGACATGGTCCTGTACAACTTATTTTAGTTTTTCATTCTAGCATAGAGCATTGGTTTTATCTGTGAACAGGTTGAACATAGAACAGCATATCTGAAGAGATGCTTCCTATTTTTTCTAAATGAGATATTTGAGGTGCAGATTCAGTTCTGACCTTGAACCAATGATGATTCTCTTAACTTTGAGCGTCTTTATCAGGTTCACAACACCGGCAACAGTGTCATCATGTGTAAGGTAATGTGCACTAACCTGCAGTAACACATACTTGTTTACAAGGCATGTTCCCTGACAAATAAATAGCTATCTGTATCCTTCGTTTTAGGAGCCAATTGCAATATTAATTTCACTTTATGGTACTGCTAATGTGAATTGACATTGCAGATGGGGTTCAAATAGTAATATCAACGAGGAATATCTAATTGTCCTTTTCATCTTGGCTCATATCACTTTTGTGTTAAACAAATTCATATCACTCTTTTTAGTTGTTATTGTTGTCTGCCTTTTCCTCTTTCCTCTGTCCTGGGCAGACCTAGGCCTTCTTGGCCTTCATCTAGCCCTTCTTTTATTTCTCAGAAAGACCTGTTTTCCTTTTCTTTATATAAATAAATATTTACCTGCATGAAGAAGGGCCACTGACATGCATATTTACTAGTATTAAAGGTTTAGCACCCAACTTAGCATGACGCCTCTAAATATCTTATTAGAATTCTTTTACCATATACCCCAAATAAGCACTTCATAATCTGATGAGGTCTATTAATCTGAACTCAAATACAAGGATAAATAGCATTACCTTTCTCGTCCCGCAGTGTTTTTTGTATTCCGATAACATATTGACCATTACTTTGATTTCTCTGCCTCTATGCATCTCCTTCTCCTTCTCATCAGCGAACTTGTATAGCACTCTGCCACCCACTGCAGTTGTTGGATAGGAGAGAATGATTATTAGTTCAACTAATGACAGCAATTATCTCCTCTACCCTGCCAATTCTTATGGTCATCGAGCATAGCCATTAAATTGCTGTATTTATGCTCGTGCTCTTGTACCCAGCTAGTGCTTATGATCATCATTAATTATCCTTGTGCTCATGGGCTGGTAGTTTTCTTAAGGTAAGATTGTTATCGTTCATCTTCATCTATCAACTAATAGTTCGTAACCTTAGTGTTTGATTCGAGGGCCATATCACTTTGTATTCAGCACGACAGAAAAAAAAAACAAATGAATGAAAGACAAGTGCATAGGTGACCCTTGGAGCTGTTCAAAGGATTTGTCTGAAGGATTATAAAGATCTTACTGAAAGGCATCCACTTGGAGGGCCAGTGAACATGGACAAGAACTATGGTGGCCCTGGGGAAATTGGCAGCAGCCCATAGTATGTTGGCTTTCTCCTTTTTTGAGTTCTTCCCAACCGCGATATGGACCTCTTCCTCATCCATGTTTCTCAGCTTGCTCCCTACATGTACTATCAGGAATCAAGCTAAGATTCTGCTATGCTTTTGCAACCTGCTTCAGTGGAGCACGCATGGCCTGAATTAGCAGAATAGGGGAAAGCGAGGTGGTTACCTTTTTCGTGTCGCGCCGCTTTACATCAACCCTATGGTATTTGTATTGGTATCAGCGTCGTCGTTGTGCCTTTTGCTGCTTATTATTCCTTGGAAGGTTAGCACAGAGAGAGCTAAGTGACAGCAAGAGGCTGGAAGCGTGGGTATACTTCTACTTATGGTGGTGTGCTGCGTACATGTCAGGTCAGTATCAGACTACAGTCCCAAGTGTATAATTCGATTAGAGAAGTCTCTCGCTTCAGTTTAGGGAACGTTTTCAGTAGCCAATTCAATCAGTTTTTTTTTATATATTAAAAAACCAGGTTCCCAATGGTTTGTGGTATCCTGTTTCATTAATCAATTCTCCGGAGTAATTTCACCATCATTATCTATGATTTGCAATATAAGAAAAGGTTTTTCTTCAGCTATGGAAGTTGGCAGGAAGCTCACATGGTGTTTCGGACTTTCAATATGTACGTCCTATGAGTTCTGCCCAAAATTTCTACACCAATCCAAGGAGGTGCAGTACATGCCTGTCCTCGGCAACTGACTTTTGATGCTTAGCGATGAGGTTTTCTCATTAGAATATCAGATGACAATTATCGCAGTTTATCTATCGCATCTCCCTGGCCGGCAAGGCGGCCGTGTTTTCACAGCTTCAAAGCGGTTGCTTTCAAGCTGCCCAAGAAATGTCCAAAATATGGCCCTTCTGGCATGGCAGCTTTGGATTCTGGTGAGCCGGTGAATGGCGATTGGACAAATGGACCTTATTCTTTCTTCGGCAGTACCTGTCACAGCATTCATGCTCTCAAAGCTGTCAATATGGTAAGGGCGTCGAGACATCTGCTTCAAATTTATCAACATGGACTCAACAGCATATACCAGTATCATTCTTTAAGTTCAAGCTGGATGACGTGAGCTCGTGAGGATTGAGGCCGAAACTTCTGTGCAGTTTCTTTGAAAAAAAAAAAAAAAAAACTTCTGTGCAGTGGTTAGGCGTTGAGCCGATGCACACTTCCAGAAGAGAGACGAGATAGGCAGAGATCGACGATAAGATAGAGAGACGACTGGAATGCAAATGCAAGGTTTCAGAGGATCCATCCCGGTTGCTTTTGCCACGCACAATTCCTTCTTGTAAGTTTCTTCTGAGCAGATTGCTACTGGCAGCTTGGTGAGTCGTCTGCGACAGTGACATCGTGCCTTTTGGAATTTCCTGTGATTTGCACAAGGGGTGAGACTTTGACAAACTTGGCACTGGACATGCCTTTCAAACCAAGATATTTTTGCCTATCTCAATGACGTTCATTCATCTAAAAGCAGTCAACGAAGCAACCATACAGCATTAATTATGTGCGGAAGGTCATTATGATCATTTCATGACCTCAGGTAATTTTGCAACCTTTAGTTTTTCTTTTTTTTTTTTTTTTTTCCCTAACATCAAGATCAGATAGTATATCGATGGATATTCTGAAGCTTCAAGTTCTAATTTGCCCGAATTTATAATACCTCAATATTAACGGCTATAAAATTTGACATTATGAATTTGATAGTACAATCGGACAGGCATTTTGCTCCCATTTACCATCTGTCACGTATTCAATATTCACATAAGCAGTATACACACCCAGTTAGCTATTACTCAGAACTCACCATAAGGATTACAATTATGTGATGACCAAAACAGCTTCCATTCTGTAAAATCCTGACCGATGATATTAAGCATGCCACTAATGGAGAAGTTGGCTCCTTGTTTATTACATTTTATTTACATGTATAGCTCAAAAAAAATAAGACCTACGTATATGGCTCTATCAGCATAACATGTTATGGGCAGTAATATCCTTGCTAAGGCCATGGTCGGAAAGGAGGGAACCAAATTCAAATTCTCATGATGTATTTTAGATCTGAACTAAATCCTGAAAATCTAAACTAAATCCTGAGAATTCTCACATCATCCTCATCCAAACACCTTCATGTTCCCTGATAAGAAAGCAGACGTATTAATCTCCATTTGTCTGCAGCCATTCTTGAATTGCAGAACGGAGAGCATGGTTAGGCAAAAGATCACGGTGGGATAGCTCAAGGTTTGTCATGGGTGATGTACGGTGGCCACTGTCCAGCCATTCCCTTATAGCCTCGGCTTCATAGGTAAAACCATCTGCAGCAATTAGAGGGTCCCGCATGACATCCTGCAACGCAAAAAAAAAGAGCAAAGTTTAAACCAGGTGGAACAAGTCCACGCAAAAATCAACTGATTTAATCTAAAATGACTGGATAAAAAATGGGAAGGAAAAGTCTAAGAGGATTTTATATTTTAACTGAGAAGATATAGGCACCCAAGCTTGCCTATACGAGGACGTGGAATTGGATGGTCTGAGCATATGGTTAGTCCGATAAGAGGAATTTAAGGCTAGACAGATTTTTCACCTCAGATATGGAATCACAGGAAGGAAAGAAATTACCCTTGGGCCATGCACAGCCTTATTTCCTTTCTTCTTTTATATAATTGTATATACCACAGTAAGGAATTGGAACACATTTGTTAAGTAAGGAAGGATAATATATTTCCTTCTATAAATATTTTCCCATGTATAAGATAAGTTACCTGCACTATTGGACAGATGAAGTAGGATGGCACACCACCAAGGTCTTCTGATACTGATTTAAATGACAATGAACACAGCATTGTTGAAGCAGAGTTTAACATTGGTTCAAGTACAGTCCAAACCTCTGTTTGCAGATCAGGACGATGTTTCCTTCTTATTTCACAACATCTAAGACCTACCTGAGCCAACTGCTCAGCATAAATGGCAGGCCATCCCCCAGCAGATGAATCTATTATTGCTTGCAAACAACCCTTTTCCACTGCCTGTTGTACTTCTTTCAGTAGACCAAATCCTGATCTTCCAGTCAGAAGGCGCAGGAGTACAATGCCAAAAGAATACACATCAGATAGGGGTGTCAGGTCACCAGAGATAAGGTATTGAGGATCAATATACACAAAAGAACCCTTTGGGTGGGTATAACGATATAGAGTCGTTGTGCCCTTGAACTGATCAGATAATATTTGGCATACTCCAAAGCCACTGAGTTTAGCTATATTGTTTCCATCGAGAAGAATGTTAGACGCTTTTAGGTCACTGTGAACAATGCTATGAGGCTTATTAGAATGGAGGAAGATGAGTGCGGAGCAAATGTTAGAAGCAATACGGGCTCGCAATTGCCAACTAAGAGGCCTGGAATTATCTTTGCAAGCCAGGCGATCATCCAAGCTTCCATTTGGCATGTACTCATAGACAAGAGCTTGAGCATCTTTGCATGCTCCTACAAGAGTAATAAGGTTTGGATGCCGCACCCTGCTAAGAATCTCCACCTGACAAGCGGAAAGAAGACTTTTAACTGCCTGCAAGACAGTAATCTAAACTAACAAAATGCTAACTAATTTTATACAAGGAAATGTGACTAGAACTGAGAATTTAACCTCTTGATTGAACTGCGACTGTGTCTGTGTACTTTCTGGATTCAATTTCTTTATGGCTACGTTTGTGTGCCGAAGAAAGCCCTTGTATACACTTCCATATACACTTTCTCCAATCTTCATTGAGTGGTCAAAGTCATTAGTTGCTTCTTGAATTTCTGAGAAGGAAAACTCTGTTATATGCATCGTCCCTCTGCAGTTGCAGTAGACTCTCCTTTCTTTGCACGTAGTTTTTCTACCTCTCTTAGCGCTTTGTCACGCTGCAACATCAAATCCTTGATGATACGGTCGGAATGGGCACTTCTCTTCTCCAGGACAATTCTTTGCTCACGTTCCCCTTGAAGTTTTAAGCAAAGTTCATCAGTTCTTATTGTGAGACTCTCAATTTCTTCCATTATTGTTGTCAATTTGTCTTCTAGTTCATTCTTTTGCTTCACTTCTCGCAAGTACAAAATTTCTGAGGCTTGTTCCTGTTGGGGAAAATAAATGTGAGATACAAAAAAACTTCGCTCACTTCTGTAAGTTTTTTAAACAACTGCTATGTTTTTGACAGTGACTTGAAACTTTGAATGCATGGTAAAAGGAATTTCTCCCACATATATTGTGCGCAATGTAAGTCAGTTAAGTCTTCTATGATTACCTCATTATCGCATGCAATGTGACTGATAACTATAAAGTAAGATACTTACTTTCTGGAAAGCCTCATACAACTCTCTTTCCACTTCCTCACGTCTGCATTTTTTCTTCATAAGCTTCTCGCCTTGCACTCTCTAACTCCTTGAGGAAATGCTGGTAATTCTCGCAGGAATCATAGGATTCTTTGATATTGTCCTGCAAGAGATCAACTTCACACATCACAATTTTATTGAACATTAGCTACTGCTGCATAACTAAGACACTGCTTATGCATGAGAAGGTAAGCTAGTGCTTTAAGACACTGCAATTCTAGAAATTAGATTTGAAAAGAGTGATGGACTGCCAGCTCAAGTGGTATGATCTAAAGAAAGTGCATCTGTCAAAAAAGAACTTCTTCCACATATATAGACTTTCAGGTGCAGGTTGCATCAATAACTGCTACATCATGGACCATAAAGGCTTATCATTTACCAAAATGCACTAAAATAATTCTTAATAAATTAATAAGAGTAGCTTCTTTGTTGCTAGATCTTAAGTTTGCCATAATTTCAGCACCGTCATTACCTTGCCACTAATGGAGGATGGGTCTGAAGTAGTCCTTTCAATCTGCGGTTCCCTGATTGATTTGCATAGCCATGTGTTGGCAACACACCACATTTCTGACAAACTTGCTGATTTCTCTACTGAACTATGTGTGACCCCCCAGAACTTTGTCTACATTCCTGCATCCCTTCATGGTTAAGTTGAACGGCTTTCCTAGAGTAGAGGAACAATGGAATTAAATTCGTATCAAGGCATGTATGATTCAAGAAAGTAAATTGATGTTTTTCCTCATTTCACATATGCACATGGTCTGCAGCCTAGAAACTGCCACTGTAACTGTAAGCACAAAAGTAATCCTCGGGTCACGAACCATACCTCCGGGAAACAAGTGTTCCTTTACAGATAAACCATATTTTGCACAATGGATCTGCTTGATGTTCTACGAATCGTGCTTTCCTGGACTTCAGAATCTTCATTTTCCTGAACTCTTGAGACCATGAGTTAGGTTATAGTGAATCATTAGGAAACAACTTACTATTCAGAGTTGCAAATGTGTTGTAGCCTAGTGTAGTCTAGTTGTTTAGGGCATGTATGAATCTTAGATCCATGGGTCATCACCAACATTCACCATGATTAGAAACTAGAAAGTATTTAAATGTAATTATCGTGCACGGAGATTATACTAAGGTGTAAATACCACTGAGAAGTTTGCCACTTACTTTGTATAATGCTTATCAGCCGCTGCCCCCATAACAAGTTCAGTAGCATGATGCTCAGAAATGAAGTCCACTAGTCCCTGTGCAACATCATCTGATTCAACCACCAACTTCTCAGCATCTCTCTGCCAGATGTACAGTGCAGTGAATTAAAATGAACTAGCCTTTTGAATTTCTGTGATTTAAATCATGCATAGGTGCGACTGGCTGGAAATGATTATTGTGCAGTGTTTCCATTTCTAGATTGACACTTGGGGATATCATAATTGCGCAGAAGAAGCAGAGTGGCAGACCTTTTCTTGTGCACACAAGAGTACGTATTGGTCCAAACTGTCACTGATTCTTTGTAGCTCCATCTCCTTATGTGCAGCTAACTCCTGCTCTGTAACCTGGGCAGCAGGAATCCTGGCACCCACTGCACACAACTTTGGAATTTAAACCTCAAAAGCACTTGCATCCATATAGTTTAATCAAAATTCTCACCAAGAGTGAAGGGTAATCATACTATATACTGATTCAACAAACGCAGCCAATGGCGCTGCAACCCCAAAAAGAAGATCCCCTCTTTGAGTTAAATTGGGCTATATTGCAGTGCACACAGAAACAGAGTGGAACTCTAGTAAATTTTGGGGAATATTGGACACCAAGCTGTTAGGTCAGGTAAAGAAATCCATAATTTTGATTCCCCTCTTAACAGAGAATGTATAATGAAACTGTTAAAATGCAGGAATTGAGGTTGGAAGTTGGAACAAAAGGTTGTCATGAGAAAACAGTCAACCATATATGTCCATATCATCTCCTAATAAAAAAATGACCTTTTCATCTGCAGTGGAGACTAGAGGAGAGGAGAGGAAGAGGAGGATGAGAAACTTACGGAAGGGAAGGAACTTGGGAGGCGAGTAGACATGGAGCAGCACGAAGGTGCCTTGGGGGAACTTGTGCATCGCCCAAAGCAGCGTGGCCCTGGACTTAGCCACCTCCCTCCCTACCGCGACGTACACCTTTTCGGCCCGAAGCAACGGCTCCGGCGAATCATCGGCGTTCGGTGTGGGCGGCGAGGAGGAGCCGACCGTGGCGGTAGCCATTTCCGTGTGCTGGAGCTGCTTCGTCTGGTGCCCTGACCTGCCGCCTTGGAATTTCCCCGGCGTCTGTCGTTGCCGGCCGTTTCTGGTTCTGTTCTGGGCCCCTTGCTGTTTTATAATGGTTTCTGCTGCCCAACACGCACAAAATGCATCATGCCGTCCTTTGAAATGTGCCATCTGTTTTCTGCTTTTTTAATTATTTTTAGTAACCCTTTCCTGCTTTTCTTTGAAGAAATCAGCAGGAACATTCCTATATCATCTTTTCTGCTTTTCTCAATTCACTCGTCATTGCATAAAGGCAAGGATTATATATATGACTGCTTGATCAAAAGTTGCGAGGACAACCTGCAGTCATAAATACTTTGACATTTTAATCAAAATTCGGCCAAAACTTTAGCACCAATATATATTTAAAATTAGTTTGGGGACATAAAAAAATATATGTGTAGTTTGCTTCATAAATTGCTTTCTTTATTTATTAGATGGAACTGTATCTTGATAAAAAAAAATGTAGTCGAAGTTGTTTCTGCAAGACAAAAGAGAAAAATCAACAACGTCAAGTACTTCCCTGTTTTAAAAGTGTGTAGTGCTCTTGAGATAAAAAAAAAAATAGTGCTTTAGAATTTAGATTCTTCTATAGCCAGATGGTGACCAGAGACAGCGAGACTTTCAATATACTAAAAAGGTATATTCAAATATGGATTTATAAAGAAACTAATTTGATATTGTAATTGTTGCTATGTTTTTCTGTAAACTTATTACTTAAACTTAATGAAGTTCGATTGAAAACAAACAAGAGCGAGTATGTATTTCCTTTTCTTAAAAAGAAAACTTTGTATGGATTAAATAGACTAAATTAACAAAGCATTTAGGATACGTATACACACGCCATGTTACCATTGTTTAACGTTTGATAATGCTAATTTGTTTGTGCGAAATTTGAGGTCGTAAAAAGCATGTGGAAACTACATAGTTGTTCCGCTGGACTAATAAGTCGGCTAATGAACCAAAACGGCTAATTTCAACCGATTTGCTTTGTGAGAGAAAAACATGGTTCAAACTGTTGATAAAGCCGGCCGATAAGACAAGCGAACACGCACGGATTGTAACTAATGCAAGGTTGTTGACATTTTAGCATACTTTTTAATTTTTCAACGGGGTAAAAAATCCCATGGACTTGACTAGTTCTGCATGCTAGCAGTAGAGTTAGGATTTGTTTGGATCACAGCTAGATTATTATAATCTGGTTTATGCATGTGTCCTTCATAATTTCATAATAACCAGAGTGCTTGTTTTGATATAATCAATTATAGGGGGAAATTTCTATTTGTCAAATTTGGTTAGGGGGCATTTTTTTCAACACCCACGATTCCCAGTAACTTGGTCTTACCTAGATTACGGGATTATGGTAATCAAGAATTTTTGTTATCATTTCAAATATAAAAATTGTTATAACTATATACTATTATAATCAATTAAGTTTGGATCAAAATTTTTGATCATATAATCTGATTATTTTAATTAGAGGGGTATCAAAAAGGGGCTATTACACTAGCAGTAGCATACAACTGCACAAGTACATAGAGTTGACATGGAACAATTTTTGAGCTGGCTTATAAACCGTTGCCATAGTATTTTTCTCTTATAAAAAATCAACCATTTTAATTTATTAGTAGGCTTAAAAGTCCTGCTGAGCAGACTTGTCACTTTCCTTCCCTTCATGCCAACGTGCTCAGTAATCACTATATACTATATATGCTTTAGCAATTGATATGACGTAGCTACTTTGCGTGTCAATATGATTTTCCAGACACGTAATTACATATGTCAACACGCATTAATAGCAGTAATAAAAGATAATATAGTACTCTTCGTTTTAGAAAGCTATTATTTAGTTGTATCATCATAAGTAAAAAAAAAATCATCTTTGCTTTAAAAAATTAGTATTTGGTTTATAATATATGAGAATTTTTCATAGTAAATATAAAAATGTTAATCTTATAGTATGATACTATACAATTTTAGAAGAATTAGTGGTTAAAGATGGAAATTGTGCACTAGGGCTCAGAACAAAGTTAAAATAATAATAAATTGTAATATTATTCAGACGGACGAAGTACTTCCTCCGTCCCTAAATAAGTGTCAATTCACTTTCTAAGAAACAAATGCCA
The DNA here is from genome assembly GCA_015844335.1 of Chrysopogon serrulatus. NCBI lineage: Eukaryota > Viridiplantae > Streptophyta > Magnoliopsida > Poales > Poaceae > Chrysopogon > Chrysopogon serrulatus. The sequence continues at coordinate 30,292 of JADLZL010006086.1, read as the reverse complement.
GCAATTTTAATAAATAATAAATATCATCGATTAGTATCATAATTAGTATTATCCGAAAGGTCGTTGGATATAGTTTTTTAACAAAATTATTTAGAGATATAATATTGCACGTATTTTCTATAAATCAAGTCAAACTTGTGGTACGCATTCCACGGCGACACTTATTTAGGGACAGATGGAGTATTAGATAAATATGCTCAATGGAGGTCCGAGGTTTTGATAACTACTCCCTTCATCCTAAAATAACTAATGTTTTTACTTTCTGAGAAATAACTTTAACTAAATATGTTTTAAAAATATTAATATTTTTTATATCACTAGAAAGATCTTTAAATCTAGTTTTTTTAATAAATTTATTTAGAGATATAAATGTTAAACACATCTATAAATTGAGTTAAACCTGTGGCACGAAAACCGAAAACGGCAGTTAATTTAAGACTGAGGGACTATAGGCAAAGCATCGGTTGTATTGTTGCTTCTATATCCGGTGTACATGACCCTTCATCTGCTGAACCAATTACTTACCTGGCAGTCTCAGGTACATTCATATCAGTCTATTTTTCTATAAAAAAAATAATAGTTATTTCAGTTTATCGATCAGCAGGTTTATAAGTGTCTCAAAATAAAACGTACGTTTGTCACGACTCTAGCTTCGGTAGTAGCAGCGTCGGTATAGTAAAAGAGCGAAACTACACCAAAAGTACGAGGAGCTATGATTTAATTTTATTCCTTTCCCCAGCTCTGGCTCGTGAGAAAGGAAGGAAGCTATGACCGAGTATTCGAGTTTCCTGCAAGCAAACCGTATAGGAACTGCGTGGAAGCTAAGCTGGTCACTGCATTGCGTGGCCTATAATTTCCTAATCCATAGTTTACGACGTCGTCGCCGTCTGGCCGGCCAGGATGTTTTGTCAGATTGCCTTTGTTTTCCCATCGAAATCGACGGTATTCCTTTCCGGCGGACCGAGAAAATGCATGGAGATTGACCATTGTGACCGCAATCAAAATATGGAAAGAACATAACATCTTAATGGCCGTGCAAGTCCGAAAAGGCCACGCGAAATTTCCTTGCATGGCTACTGCAACTACTAGTGAGAGCACACATGCCATGCATATTGCCAAGGTCGACGACCACTAAACTCTCCAAGTCGATCTTATCCGTGATTAAAATGGAATCACTTGTATTAGCACCTGAACCCTCGCTACTACTGTACACATTATACTACTGTATATCGCAAGCGTTTGGCTTTCCGGAGGTGGGTGGGGCGTCCGTCTCCGACTTGGTGCCACGGTTAATCGTGTTTCCTGGAGCCGGTCTAACGACGTAGATTGGTGTTGGTTAAGCATCTTCTTTTTTTTTAAAAGGGACTGTATTTCATTTACAAATTGAGATCTTAACATAAAATAAAATTATATTAAAGCATACCACTAGGTTCCTAAACTTCATCTTCCTTGCATCGACGGCATATATTCCATCGAGAAGTTTCATCGCGACCATAGAAGTACACCAGATTTGAATTTGATACCCACAGTCCCCAACCATCAAAAAAAGACTCCACGAACATAGAGACCGCAAGAGAGGCGCAATATGCTCAATCACCGCATGGAGTAAAGAGCGCCGAAAGCACATTGCCATATTTTCTCGAAGGTTGAACCGAACATAAGATCGACACCGCCGCATCACCGCCAAATGGATCGGAAAGACAAATCCGCTACCGCTAGTAGCATCACCGGGTGCCAGAAAGACAATCTCGCAGAAGGGGAAAAATAGATCCAATCCCTTCTCAAGAAGGACTATGACAATATACCTCGATCTCTGTAGGAAGAGCATGCCATCATTGAAGATGACGACACATCCACCAGCGATACAATATGAAAAAAAAGCCGGATCGAAAACATCGAATCGGCTAGCTAAACCCTAGCCAAAATTATTATGGAGAAAAGAAAAAATAAATAGGAAAACCTAAAAAACAGTAGATCTGCTAAAAGGACAGACCCTCACTCCTCGCCACTGATAGCGTGGCCGGTGGCAGAAGAACGGGGGCCGGAGGCGGTGGTGGCAAGGAAGTGGCTTGAGGGAGGCGGCAGCGGCTGTTCCCCTAAGCCTGGGTTAAGCATCTCCTTTAATAAACTAATGGTGAATCATTCCCCTGTTCCTTAATATAAGTTGTTTTAGGATTGGATGGAGTCAGAGCCCAAGACATGTGGTAAAAGACCACGGCACCCCTATAAATGAATTATTGCTCGAGCTGATAAATTGAGAAGACACACAGTAATTGTTGATGGAAAGTGCACAACACCACTTTTGCATTAAAAAATACAGCCAATACTGGGTCCTCCTATCTGTTCTATTTCTATTTTTTTATTCACATATAAAAGATAGAGATATAACAGATGAACTAGTGTTTACTTAACATAGAGTGGGATCCCATCCTACACAAAGCTAAAACGCCTTACTTTGTGGAACCGCAGAACAACTTGTATTGACTATTGAGGTATGGAGGGAGTACGAGGCAGCCGCTTCTCCCGAGGTCCATCCATTAATAGACGAAATTTGTAGGAATGTTTTGCAAGATCATTTAGGTTTCTGAAGAAATATGTAGTAGTAAAATAAAGCGAAAGTAATAACAAGTGTTTGGAACGTAGAAAAAGCCAAATCTTTTTCTCCGGAACCATAGAGATATAAACCGATTCTTGTTTACTTTAACTTCTCAGCCAACTTATTAGTTGTCGAAATAATATTTTTTTTCAAAAAAAATTAACCGTTGCAGCTTATTATACTCCGCCCACTTATAAATCCTGCTGGAAGGTACACCCACTACCCATGCTTACCGAACGAGACATCGGTCATTTCCAGCGAGCCAGACGCGCGCTAGCCTCCGTAGAGCGTCCCATGAATCTCTTCACCTCCCGATGGCGTTACCCACACCATGCCTCACCGCCGACGCGTGTGTGGGAAACTGGAATAGCCGCTTGCTTGAGGTTTTCTCCTTGTCCTCCTCGCGAGGTTCTCCGGCGCCGGCACCGCCGCCGCTGCGGCCATAGGGATTGCTGAAGCCGGCACCACCGTCGCCGCTACCGCATGCCGCGCTCTTTGCACCTACTGGCTGCTGCAGTGCGTGGCAGAGGGAAGGGCAAGTAATTCATGCCGGAGCGAGACGAGCAGTCAGCTGAAAGGAGAGAGATTTGCAGCGTGGTTCTGTTCTTTGGCGACCCGGTTGGCGCAACCTCCGTACGCCGCCAGCAGGAGGTGTGCCGTGTCGTGACGGCCGCAGGTGGGCTCTGGCTGGCCTAGGGCAGCTGCTCGGTGTGCAGGATTGAAGGATTGAGGCGCTTCTGCTCACTGACTGCTACTCTGCTTGGAGCGGTGTTATCAATCATGAACTCAAGGTGTTCGATGCAATGACTGACAAGGCACTCAGATGGACGAAGCAGTCACCATGAAGCTTGTTTTGATGTGGTGTTGGAGCACATAATCCTGTACCTGGGAAAGCAAGGATCCAGCACCGGTGACAACAAACAGAGCAGACGAAGGTAAGACTAGGTAACCAAACAAGATCTCCGACCCTTAAAGATTGTCGCTTTGGGTGTTCGTGCCATAAGTTTGACTTGATTTGTAGAAAATACGTGCAATATTTATATCCCCAAATAAATTTGTGAAAAAACTAAATCAAAAGATCTTTCCGATGATACTAATTATGATACTAATCGATGGTATTTATTATTTATTAAAGTGCCAGCAGTTGTTTCTCAGGAAGCGCAGGCGACAATCTTTTAGGGACGGAGTAAGTACGTGACAACCAAACAAGACTAATTGCATTGACCTAGACAGGCTTGGGCTAGCCTGAGTTGAGATAAAGTTGAGTGCAGGCCCAGGCAACTAATAAACCAAACGTGCTAGTCTCTTTCACCTGCTCAGGCACATACCGTGGTACAATTCGTCTATTCTTAATTTGTCTGATCAGGTATTTTTGCAGCTGCTAGCTGGCATGTCACAGTCTTGTAAAATGTCCGGGCAACTAACTTAGGTTGCATCAAAACAGACACTAAGTGCATAGCAAAAGCTACCTACCGAAAGTCAAAACATCTTATAATTTAGAATGGAGGGAGTATTACATATCAGTTCATCCCAAGCATGTGAGCCCTAAGAGTGACATGCACATCAAACTTTATCTCAGAGCTCTAAATTTTGATAAATTATTGTAAGAGGAAGAAAGGCTGCCTAGAACGTGTATGTACACCCTGGAAATTGGCACCAATTGGCTCACTTCAGAAACTTTGACACAATGCAAACCGAATGTACTGTGTGGTCAGAAACTCAAAATCGCTGCTGCTGTCCCATTTGCCATTCTTGTATAGCGAAGCGAAGGGCATTGTTTGGAATTAACTCGTGGTGCGTCAAATTAAGGTAGGTCATGGGAGACATTGTATGCCCCCTTTTGATCCAATCTTTAATGGCCTCACCTTCATATGTGAATCCATCAGCGGCAATGTGTGGATCTCGCATAATCTCCTGAAACATCACAATAAATGCAACATTATATTAGCTGGGAACTAACAGCAAAAATATAATGAGGGTGTACTGTGGTAAACTTTACTGTCAGGCCCATATAGGAATGTATGTGAATATGTGATTGTGTAGGTGAAATGATTTATTTTTCGTCTACGCTACTCTTGTCATGTTGAGTGCTACTGGCATTAGTGTCAGCTTCAACAAAGTGCAGCTGACCTGTGTCATTGGGCAGATGAAATATGATGGTGCCTGTGCCTCCAGAGGTTGCGGTGAAGAAGGTGGCGGTTCATTCATCATAGCTTGCAGGATACCCCATGCCTCTTTTGCAAGATCAGGGCGGTCCTTTCGGTTTAACTTACAACATTTGAGAGCTAGTCTTGCCAACTCCTCAGCGTGCTCAAGAGGCCATTCCCCTGCAGAGGCGTCAAGTATCTCGTGCAAGACACCGCTGTTCATGCATGCCTCCACCTCACTCTGAAGGCCAAGTGGGCTCTTGCCTGTTAGCAATCGCATCAGCACAACTCCAAAGGAGTAGACGTCGTACTGCGCTGTAAGCTCCCCCGAAGCCATGTACCCTGGATCCATGTATCCCAATGTGCCTTTTATGTGGTCCGTTCTGTGGTAAGGGGTGACAGTGGTATTTGTCAGGTCTAAGGATCGAGAAATTCCAAAGTCTCCCAGCTTGGCTATGAAGTTAGCATCAAGGAGGACATTGTCAGGCTTTAGATCACCATGGGCGATGCTTTTTGGTTTGTTGGAGTGGAGGAAGATGAGCGCTGTGCAGATGTCGGCAGCAATTCGGATGCGCATTCTCCATGGGAGTGGCTCAGTGTGTAGCTTGCACTGAAGGCGGTCCTCTAGGCTTCCGTTTGGCATGAATTCATAAACCACCACCTTGGGATCTCTGCACACTCCAATGAGAGTGACAAGGTTTGGATGTCTCATCCTACATAGAATCTCCACCTGTAAGTAATATTTTCAAAAAGTTGCAGTGTTAGATTCATGTTTCCTCCCATGCAAATAAAGCCTACATTTGAACTGCAGTGGCTGAAAAGTGAAATTACCTCATCATTGAACTCTTTCTCTCCTACTGCGCCTTCTCGGTTGAATTTCTTTATGGCCACAGTGGTCTGACGGAGAAAACCCCTGTAGACACTTGCACATCCACCCTGTCCAATCTCCCTTGATACATCAAAGTTGTCTGTTGCTTCTTCAATCTCACTGTAGCTAAACTCTGTCAAGGAAACTTCACCGGCAGAGGCAAAATTTCTGTTGCTGTATAGTTTGTGCATCTCTTCAACTTCTTGTAGAGCGTCTTGTTTCTCACGCTGCAGCTCTCCTTGCAGCTGCTGGAGCTCTTCCAGAAGAGAGTTGGTCTGGAGAAGCTTGTTCTCAAGCTGTGCCCTTTGCTCATTTGCCTTCTGTAGATCATTGTATATCTGCAACTTCTCCTTTTCAAGAATAGACTTTTCTTTGGTCAGTTTTTCCTCTACCTCCTTTTTTTCTTTTTGGGAGTGAATTCTCCCGTGCTTTGAACTGCAGGAAAAATATCTCATGTTTACCTTGCTGGCATTTGGATCTTAACATGTAATGTAACACTATGGTTAAGCAAGAAAGTAGTTCATGAAAGCACAAGAGTCATACCATCATGGAAGCTTCGAACAGGTCCCTTTCTGCTTTTTGCCGGCCCTCAGATGCTTCCTTTTTTGATCGTTCTAGCTCAGTGCGGGCTTGCTGTAGCTGCTCAAACACTTCATTATGCATGCCATTTTTTCCACCTGCAAAAGGTTAAGATCTGCTTTGAGTTCAACAAATAACAGAGCATTATCCAACTACTATAAGTATCTTTTGCAGAATCAAGAGCATCAGCCAAATGTTCATGGCTGTTTCAAATTTGCAAATATATGATAAAGCAAAGCAACATATTCTAAGTTCTCAACAAAGGGTGTGCTTTTTTCTTGACACCAGATGACACCACCAATCATAGCAAGGGAGCTCTCCCACATATTTACATTTTCTTTAGATCATGGAATAAAAGATATACACTCCATATATTACATTGAGTTACTACCATATAGACATCAATGCCACATGATTAGTATCATTTTAAGTTTGCATTCCCAAAACTTCAATAGGCTTTAATTTGTTCCTAGAACGGTAGAGAGAAAAGAAGAGTTGAAACTACAACTTGTTTATGGCCTTTGGTCATGCCTAGAGGTATTGCATTTGGTTTAGCACAGGGGCACCTGATACCTGATGTTTTTTTTAACACATAGAAAATGGTTTCAGCTTATAACACTATACCAACAGTTATGTTGGCTAGCTCATTATTAAATAACACTACTCAGTTCTGGAATTACCATAGACGTTTGTCGCTCTTCATAGCTGATAATTGAGGCCGGTATTGGCGACCCATCTAAACTGTCTGAGTCCTTTAGACTCGATGAGGAGGACCCTTCATTGCTCGGGAGGCTGGAGTTCGGAGAGCAATTTATTATTTTCACATGTTGCTGTGCTATAGGTGACATCCTTTCCATATTGTTTCCTATCAGTCCTGTTGAGGGGTAACTAACGGAGTGTGACCGCCGAGGTAGGAATGATTCATCAGGGTTGCCCCTGTAACCAGGATGCCCTGGTGGCAGTGACACCGATCTGATAGATAACTCAGCATCATCTGAGAGAGTGCTTGCAGAACTGCTTCTAGGTGAATCTGCTTTTGCAGAGTCCAGATTGGTATCCCTGAAAATGATGATGTACGACGACGACATTGTTTTTACCAGGTTGCCCAAAAAATGATGGTGAGTCATTGCACAAGTCAGGATTGCTATACAATTTTTGAGCAGCTGGGATGCATGAAGGTCGAAGGGTAATAAATACCTAGTGCAACCAAGAGACCCTTTGCAAATGAAGAAGATCTGGCAATACGGTTTGGCCTGTTGATGCACAATGGCTGCAACTTTTGACTTGGGTACTTTCCTCTTCCTGTTCATGGAAATCAATAGTCAACAACATAAACAACTGGTGGTAGTGCCACTCATGCTTGTAATGTGCTGAACTTCTGTCTGTCTCCCTTATTAATAATGAGGGTAGCCATATCTCTCAAACAACATAAAGAACAGAGCTGACCTCTAATTTAGACAGGATGATGGTAACTAATAAATCATATTTTGCTTATAAGAAGTTCAATCACACCGTGTGATTGCCATGTACCATGGAACAAGTATGCATGAAACAAAAGCACTGGATTTTGTTACTGATACTTTGTTTTAGCAAGAAGATGAAAGTAGGGCAGGAGCTCTGCCAATGCATTAAGGGGGAAAGGAGGATTTATGTACAGGATGGCACTGAGGCCAAGGACAACCAACAACTCGCCAAAGTGCAAAACAAGTTAAGGCAGCCGGGTTAACGATCAAGCTGGAGCTGAAGGGCTAAGTACTTTATTTGAGCAAGAGATGTGGCGATGAAGTATCTTCTCTGTTGGCTATCGACCTGTTGCCTTTCTTGTACTTATTAATATGGAAAGCAACAGATCTGGCGATGAACAGATTGAACCTAATACTTTCACAACTCAGACTTTTTAGATAGCGGAAAATAATCTGGCCTCTATATTCACGCATGAATTTACATAGCCCAGCTTTCATAACTCAGATGATGCTCAGGTTCATAACTCAGATGATGCTCAGGTATTCCACAAAACGAAAGATGGTGCGCTACATCTATATATATAATAGTAATCTATGTAGTTTAGGATAAACATGTATGATTTATGACAAAGCCATCATAGCATTGGAATAATTGTATGTCTGCATACGTTGAGAAGGAAGACATTCCCATGACAAGCTTTGTGATGCGATGCTGATTAATTAGCTCTACAATGCCATTTGCGACATTGTTCTTCTCAATGATCAATGTTTCAGCTTGCACCTGTAAAAGTTAATGTTTTAGTGGTATGGCAATGGCATATAAATAGAAAAAGATGCACTGCCTATTTTTGTCGCTTATGAGGAACAGCAATTTTTTTTTAAAAAAAAAAAATCCTGCCTTAGCATTTTCCTTATTACTAGCTGAGGTTTTTTTTTATGATGTACTCTGACTTTTTCCCCACGACGAAGTTCAGGTAGACCTGATGACCGTACTTTCTCCGTCCCCGAAATATCTATCACTTTCGCTTCTTGAGAAACAACTGCCGGCAATTTTTGTAAATAATAAATATCATTAATTAGTATCATAATTAGTAGTTTTTTTAAAAAAATATTAGAGGTATAAATATTGCACGTATTTTTTTTATAAATCAGGTCAAACTTGTGGCACGAAAAACCGAAACGACAAATAATTTGGGGTAGATCCATAGACAGTGGACCAGAGCACAGAGATACAATACAAATAAAAAAATTCTTAGAAGTAGAACTTTACAGCTGGCTGAAGGAAATTAAATAATTGACTGACCTTGAGATACGATCTGCAGTGGTTCACGTAGGTGTCCAGAAGTGTGTTCATCGCTTCTTGTTCAATCTGCCTGAATGCTTTGAGTTCGTTTTCTTCTAGCTGGCTTGGAAGAACCTTGCAACCTAATCCTACAGACACAGAAATTAACATAGAAAACATAGATCAGTGTTAATTCCATCTCTATGATTACAAATTTTTGTGTGCATCACTAATAAGTTCATTTATGCTTACACAATGTTTTGCGTGCGTGAAACAATAGTTAGAGTCTGTTTAGGACTGCTTTGTATACTCTGCTACACAAACTCAAAGATTTATTTATGTGTTTCATAATTCTACTTTATTTCTAGAGCAGAGTTAAGTGGAGCGGAGCTTATTTGACTTGAAAAAATAAAGCGAAGTTGAAAAATACGGAGCAGTCCTAAACGCTAGGTGGTGAAAATAAGCTAGTCAGGCTCAACTTCTGCGTTTTAGTGCATAGGTGCTGTGGAGGGAATTGTGGCAAAAAAAAAAAAAAAATACATCTTTTGCTTTTAATCTCAGCTTATTTTGGTCATAAGCAACTTATATTGCAGGCGTGGCGACTGTGTTAGCTCAGGAAAAATTACTTATTTTGCAGGCGTGGCGACTGTGTTAGCTCAGCTAGCAGCTAGCTAGGCTAGGCTATGGAAACGAGACAAGGGCTAGAAACTAAACAAGCAAATTAAATAAAGTTGATGGTTTGTTATTTACCGCTCATAATCCTGTCGGCAGGCTGGTGGATATGTAGCAGGACGAGCTTGAGATCGCCGCCGACGAGCCCGAGGCCCTGAGCGGCGCCGAGGTTGGACTTGCCGTCCTTGAGGTCCTTCCCGACGGCGACATAGACCTTCGCCCCGCCACCTCCATCGTCGTCGGCCACGACCACGGCAGCCTCCTCGTCAATGTCTCTGAGGCTGGCGCTCCTGAGGCTACCGCCGCTAGTGCCGGTGGAGCGGCCGCTCCCTCCGCGCATGAACATCCTCTCGGCGTCCGGCTGAGGCGACGGTGGCAACGGTGGGGAGGGGAAGGAACGGGGAGAGCTGCGGGCGCTGACCACTGCCATGTGCGGCGGGCGCTTGCTGTTATTATGCTACAGTACAATACAGCTAGCGGTACCACCGGAGAAGAAGCAAGCACAAGCGCTATACGCGTATATATAATGATTTATTTACTCCCTCCGATCGAGAACACAAGTATGTAGGTTAATAGTTAAACTTTGTCAACTTTGTTACTTTATCAAAAAAACTAATTTGAGATTGACACCACAAGCTAACATATATAGTTCATTAGGGCAGCTGCCACACAAATGTTTTAATTGTGTGGCAGCATTTTTAAGAAGAAAGAAAAAAAAAAATAAGTTTTATGAGGATAAAACTCTCTTGATATGAATACCAATTCTCTATAAATCATGAAACTAAATAAAACCATGCATATATAGAACGTGAATTCGAATGTCTATGAAACTATTGGGTGTTTCATTCGTGTTTAATTTTATCTTATATGATTTAATTTATCTTATATGATATGGTAGTTTTGAAAACTATCGCTATGGAATTTGTCACTGAGACAAGACTGATGAAAAACCACTATGATGATATATTCAGATTTTTTGAAGATAGAATTTAAAGAAGTTTGACTTAAACAAACGTATTGAATGTTTCTATACATATTTAGGATAGTAGGAGGGAGGATATTTAATTTAATTTAATTATACACGGTTTCTTGCAGTTGAGTACTAACTAGTAGTTTAAGGGCATGCAAGTGAATTATTAAGCAGCAGATAGAGACGCCAATGTTGAGTCAAAAAGATAGAGACGCCAATGAAGCAACAAACTAAAAGATCAATCCTGTCCTATTTGTGCGTCTGCATGCAAGGGTTTGTTTCCATGCTTCTCGCAGCCTGCTGGCCTGGTGTTTGGATTCATGGTACCGTCACGAAGATCCTACGTTTCACCTGTGCTCAGTGCATCATATATTGGTCCTATTGTTATGGTATATATTATTAGACCTGTTTGGTCAGACTCTTCCGGTTACGGCTCCGTGCCTATTGATTGAGGAATCAGAGGAGCTAGAGAAGTTAAAAATAGTGGCTTCTCTCGGCTCCAGTTCAATAGAATAATTGAGAGAAATAACTCCAATAAATAATATATCATTTTTGTTGTTATGTTTCTGACTTCGTGCGGTTGAGGAGCCAAAGCTAGAGGAGCTCCTCTAAGCTCCTAGTTCATTTGAATAATAGAGAAAAATTAATCTAATAGACAGTACATTGCATAAGTTTGAGGAGCTAGAGTTCATAGGAGTTCTTCCAAATGGCTCCTTACTAGTGATAAACAAAGGCTTATCACAAGAAACGACAATATAATGAAGATGTTAAGTACTATATTGCAGAAAAAAAAAAAAAAAAAAAAGACGGTTATTGGTCCTGAAAAATTGATTTAAGACACCAACAGTCTAATTTCGTAGAAGTTTCCTCTTTGTACTTTTCTTGCCGGTCTCGGTCAACAACAGTACAACTTGCATTGGCTTCCCTTGTGCCTGCAACGGAGCCGAGAGAGAATATACCTGCATCTAGTCATTGATTCCGTTCTCAACCTCAGCCGCTTCTTGCTTGCGTTGGTGACTCGGTGGGTGCAGGGCACGTATTCCAAGGCTGATCCGATCCTGTTGTACTGACTTGGATGGGTGCTACTGCTTGGTAATAAGGTCAACACTTGGAGCTGCACTCCAATTGCAACGCGTTACTACTGCTAGTTAGGCCTTGTTTAGATGCACATGCAACTTGCAAGTTTTTCCACTCTCTCTCCATCACATCAATTTATACCCGCATATAAAGAGCATTAAATATAAATAAAAAAATAACTAATTGTACAATTTAGTTGTAAATCACGAGACGAATCTTTTGAGCCTAGTTGGGCCACGATTGGACAATATTTACCACATACAAACGAAATGCTACAGGACTTTTAAATCTCTCTCCTCACAAAATGATTTGCCGCATGTAAAGAGTATTAAATATAAATAAAAAAAATAACTAATTGCATAGTTTGGTTGTAAATCACGAGACGAATCTTTTGAGCCTAGTTGGACCACGATTGGACAATATTTACCAAATAAAAACGAAGTGCTACAGGACTTTTCAATCTCTCTCCTCTCACCATCTAAACAAGGCCTTACTACTCCATATGTGTATAGTTTATGCAATTAATGCATTTTAATTTCTACGTGTGGACGAAGCAAGCTTTTAATTTCAAATATATATGATGGTTATAGGCTGTTTGGTTTGGGGAGTGGCCCCATCCAACATCAGCATATCTGACATGGTTCAATCAATGATTTCTAGAGGAACGACTCTTGATGACTTGGTTATACTGGCGAATCATATACCATTCGATGACGCATAGCATGGTTCTACTCCAGCAATCCAAACATTACATACAGGTTCGGACACTTCGGACGGCACCGTACGATGCCGTTCCGAGAACCAAACACGCTGATAATGCTTGCATTGTCCATCGAAGCCAGCTAGGTATATGGACGGATAATGGATGGGATATTCCACGACCACGACGATGCATGCCTCGCCTGCTTCATCGTGTTTTGTTTATTGTTAATTTCCATGGAGTCCTAACGCGTGTCGTACGTTGAGTGTGTTGAGAAACCGAAGCCGTGTGCCTATTATATACACATAGTTTAGTACGTACATTATTTATGCGGCCGCCTGGAATATGTGTCTGTCTCAGGCTATCGACGTCGCCATCACCGACGGCCTAGCCAAGACCATGATTTATTGCAATTACAATTAGTGCTTGCATGCCATATGGACTAGTAATGTAGTGTAGTCTAAGTATAACTTTCACTATCCTAAATTATAAAATGTTTTTGTATTTCTAAGCTCATAATATTTACTTCCTCCGTTCCAAATTATAAGTCGTTTTAACTTTTTTTTTGTTCATTTATTTTGCTATATATATATCTAGACACATTATTATATCTAGATACATAGCAAAATAGATATATAAAAAAAGTCAAAGCGACTTATAATTTAGAACGTGAGGAGTATATCTAGGTGTGTAACAAAAGTCATTATGAATCTAGAAATATCAAAACATCTTATAATTTCGAAAGAAGAGAAAGTACTTAATAACTGATCTCTTCAGAGTCGATCAGGTCAACCGAACGATCAATGGGGAACATTGATTTCTTTTATGCATGTCATTTAATTTCACTAATACTAAAAAAGATTTTTATTGACGGTTGTATAGGTTTTTCACTGGTATTTTTTGAACCCGTCAATAGGAGAGGCCAGTGAAAATCATTTATCACTAGTCACAAGTTGCGCATTTTTACATTTTCTGAACCCACCAGTAGGAGAGGCCAGTGAAATCGACCCCCCCCCCTTCATGCGTAGTCCTTTCTACAACTCCACTCATCACTCATTTGTGTCTATAATTCCCCACATATTATGCAAAAACAACGGTAAATTAAACATTTCAGGGTCTAAATGAATTCAAATGAAAAAGTGGTGGACTATAAAGTTTTATAACTTTTTGAGATCTATGACTTTCATTTAGCTCCATCTGAGGCTTTTTGAAAAAAAAAATTCAACTATATGCTTTCAAATAAAAAACTTTTCAACTACAAGGTTTTATAATTTTTTAAGATCTACAACTTTCATGTAAAGTGTTTCTCATTTTGAAGTCATTTCAAAAATTAAAAATTTAAAATTCTAGTGCATTTGTAGTGGATGTTTTTAAGAGTGGCGGTTCATGGTGGTTTTTTATTTGGGCCTCTATTTGATTTTTACTTGCATCCGTTAATCGAATCCGTCTATAAAAATAAATCCATAGTACAAAAAAAATTGTTTTTCTACTAGTGTTTGTTTGATCGACTATTATTTCTTTGACCGATTGGTCGGTCCATGGGGATGCTAACTTTTTTAGTTGGCGGAACAGTTGTGCACGTAGTGTGTGTCATATTTAAGAATATCAATTTCTAGAGCAAAAATTTGTCTCAAAAGATCTAACTCTTGAGTTGAAGGTCTACTGACCCACTTTATCCCTCTAGAATCTTGGTCCTGCACATATCTCTTTAATCACAGCCCCACCAAATCCTCCAATCCCCAAACTGATTTGGTTGTTAGACTAGTAGAGAGATATGTGCAGTGACAACCACATTTAACAGTTCAAACGAACAATATTCAATTAAGCACGTGTTTCGTTTCTGGCTCGAAGGAGACCGGGTTAAGTTGATCCCACTTTTCAAGGTGTTCCATGTAGGTTCGGTTGAACCCATAGGAGGAGCATTCCCTCAATCCAAGTTCACCTCATTCCTCTGATACGTAGAAATTGATCCAACCCACTTCTCCGTGACGGTAGTTGTGCTAGGAGTCACTGCTCAACGCTGCAACGGAGCTATGACGGGCGGCTCTTGGGGTGTGGCGGAGCTTTGGCTGGCGACAGGCCTTTGGGCAGCGGCGAAGATCCTCCGAAGCCCTCAACGGGCGGCAAGGCGGGCGGCAAAGATCCTTCGGAGCCCTCAGCGGGTGGTAGAAGTCGCGGTCGCGATGTCGAGGCCTGGCAAGCAGAGGTTCAAGGTGCGGTGTTGGAGCTCGGTAGGTGGAGGTCAAGGGAGTAGCGTCGAGGCTTCAAAGGCAGAGGTTGAGGGAGCGGTGTCCACAGGCGGAGCACAGCAGCTCCCTGGCTCCCTGCTGGACTGGGTGCACCCGGGCGGCGTGGCTATAGGGGCAAAGCGGTGGCGGGTGCTTAATGCCACTAGCGGGTGATCGACTCTTATGCATTGATTTGGTGCCAGGCTACGAGAAGGTGCAGAATAGGAGAGAAGAAAGCCATGAAAGAAGGAAGAAAAGAGGATGCCACACATGGGACCCAATGTCAGGGTCCTCAACCCACGTCCTTTTATCTTCAAACTAAATAGAAAACATAGAATAACTCCGTTCCTATAACTAAACATAAGATGAGTTCAACCCAACCCAAAATACTGGAAAGGAGTCAACCCATCATATATGGTTTTTAAACCAAACACACGCTAAAAGTCTTGGTAACTAGAAAACTATTAAGATCTTTCAGCTTAACAAGGAGCATTATAGTATTTTCTCTTGTTCACTAATTTGCCCTAATATTACTAGGAGTTGATTCTTTTAGGGAGAGAGGAATCATCAGGCAATCGTGAGAACAATTAATCAAGAATAGCATTAGTACTGGGAACCCATCTACATCTACCTTTTTACCCCACTATCGGGTTATAGCGGGATTAAGTCACGTTTTGGCTAGCATGCTATCGGTTGACGCGGGATTGGATTGGTGGAGTCCTTAGGAGAGCGATATCACCCATCCATGAGCGGGAACGATTACGGCCCCGTACATCACTGTCCGCAGGAGCGATCCAAACGAAATTTGATATCTGCTGAGTGCAAACCGATAGGGTAAGGGCAGCGCCCGGACGTCCGGACGCCGGCGTACGTCCGGACGCCGTCGCCCCCTCCCCCCCGCGAGCTCTTCCCGGCCTCTCCTTCTTCCCCGCCCTCGCCCCCCGCCGCCCGCCACCGCCTCCGGGCGAACCCTAGCGCCCATCCCTCTCCTCCACCGCCACCTCCTTCTCCAGCTCCGGCGAGCTCGCCCCGCCCCTAGACCTGGCCCACCGCCCACCCCCCCCACCACCGCTACCCTAAGCCGCCCGCCTGCCTCCCCACCGCCTGTCTTCCCTTCCTTCCCCCCCCCCGGCCGGGCGATCTACACCCCACCGGAGTTGATGGAGAGAGGGGAAGCTCGCCGGAGTTGGAGGAGGAGGAGGAGGAGGATGGAATTTGATATCGGTGGCGGCGGTGTCGCTGGCGCGCTGCTGTCCGACATATCCGACGCCAATCATTACCGAAACCGATAGTAGGGTGATCCATTCACATTAACGTTACCGGTCTCCAAAATAAGAGAAACTAGGTGAATATCTCACGCGTTGCCGCAGAAATTGCTAATGATTTAAAATAAATTTATATATACAAAAGAATATACAATTATAAATTTATTTTAGTGGATGACATGACACGCTTGTTGTGTACAACTAAATACATGTTAGTGGATGATGTAACTTGATCATAATTACAAATACTAGTTGGCCATAAATACAATCAATAGTGGATTCATAAGGTGGATAGCTTGCATGTTCAAAGAAATAGTTAATAGGGTTTAGCTTTATAAGAGTTTATAGATTTTACAATAGATGGAAAAAACATGAGTCATCCATGAAACAAGATTGGGCGGTATAAAAATAGTAGATACCTATATAAAAGTATCTGAAATTTGCAAATTGGTGAAGACGGTACTAAAATAGATAGGATCAGTACCAGAATAGGTGTGCTAGTTCCGAATTTTTTCTGAATTTATTTTGTTTTGGATAAGGTTAATTTTTGTAATTTCGGTAGTTAATGAAGGGCAAAACTGGGACTTTCCTCCCTTATCTGTCTCAATCTTTGCTGGGATCGTTGCTGACGGACGACAGTTGCGCAGCCACGGCCGGTCGTCCGTACGTCCCTCCGTCCACAGCTGTGCGGCGGAGGCCATGGAGCGTTGGATTCTTGTCATTATCGGAGTTCAGAGGACGGAATAGATGGAACTCAGCGTTCATGCTTTTCAAAGTTCAGACCCGCATGGTTGTGACTTGTGACAAAGATGTATTGACGCGAGGCCGAAGGCAAGATCGTGGATGTTGCTTTGCCGTGGACGGCCGCTCTGCGTACGGACCGCCCGACATATGGCTGCTGTAAGTGGATACTAATGCGAGGCCGCCAAAGAGGTCGAGCTCCCCGCTTCTCCATGGGCAGCTGCTCTTCGCATTAGGTGATAGCTGCAGTGCGCGGCGTCCGTGCTTCTGAAGCAGCATGCCCATTGTGATCAAATCTGACGCGCGCCCACATCTTTCCGGAAAGCCTCGTTGCTTTCCGTTGCTTGATATCGTCATGGACTGAGTGTAGACGTGCAGGAACATAGCTAGCTAGCTAGCCAGATGGAGAGAAACAAATGGCAAAAAGAACCACGCACAACCTCAATTACCAAAATATCCTCTATAATATAAATTATATTTCATAAATAACCTTCCTCAATTACTTAGTTGGAAAAATAGAAAATTTGAAAGTACCTGGAGATACCAATAGTACTTTTCTAACCATTATAAAAAACTCCCAAAATAAACCAAATACCATCTAGAAGCCTAGCTATAAGCTAGCCGTCTATGCAAAGAAGAAACCAAGGAATGGGATTTTTTTTTTAAAAAAAAAAAACTTTCGAGAGGAGGACCGACCCTAGTCCCCAATGCAGGACCACTGCGTATGCATATGCAGGCTGTCTGATGACTGAAGAACCCATCGATCGAAAGCACTTGCCTAGTTGGCCGGGTCATCAGTCGTCTGCCTGCCCAGTGCCCACCCATGGCGCACAGACTGACGCTTCTGCCTGGTCTGATTCTGACCCTCCTACCGTCCTACGCCTTGCCGCCACCAACACGTCAAGCTGAAATGAACATAATAATGTGCCGGTCAAACAGTTTGTCATATGCAATGCATCTACCGAAACATGTGACTTGATGTCCTATCATTATACTTCATCAATCCTAAAACAAATAGAGTACACTTCTAGCATTTTAATTTTCAAATATATCTCAAAATAAATGGATTTATAGGCATGATCGACCTAATTATAGTAGGTTTCTTTTCCTCTCTTTAATTTTAAAATGACAACATTAATTATATGTTGAAATAGGTTTTCATATATGTAAATAAGTAATTTTTAAAGCCAATCTCAATGGAGTTTTTATGGACATGAAATATGCTAAAATGACACTATGGATGAAGTGATGATAGAAGTTTTACATGTAGAGAGAGTTTTGCATTGTTTCTAAGATATGAGCGTATAGAATCTAAAATATGAATCCCACTAAGACTGACCTGACTATCACCTCTTCTAATCTAAGAATTCTAAAAAAAATTATGTTGGAACAGGAGAAGCACTATGTTTTTTTCCATTCACTTGTGCGGGCATGCCTCTACTTGACGAATGCACGTGGAGCTGGCAATAGGATCAGACTTGGGAGCAGGATGACCAACGTCTCTCGTCACAAATAAATGTGATGACTTAGCCTTCCTAGGTTGGTCAAGCATGATATATGAATCAACCTAGTAGGACAGAAGGTCTTTATTAAAAAAAAATAGTAGGACCAAGTAGGACAGCAAGACCATAAGACTGGACAATATATGAATCACCGAGTAATTAACTAGCTTGATCGCTGCCTCGCTCACCAGCTCTCTTTGACTTAACTCATCCACCGGGTTGTCCCATACTCCACCCAGGTGACGTTTGGGTGGTGGACGGGAAAGGAATAGGGATATAGAATGGGACATGGGATATGAATAATTGGGTTATGGATTGGGAAATAAGATCATGACACCAATCCTTTGTTTGGATAATGGGTTTGGGTTTAGATTTTAATTAGGGCCCATATATGTTAAAATAAATTACGAAAAGCATTTTGTCCTCTCATCCACACACATGTGAATACGTCCTTAGATCATCTTTAACAATAGCCTAAAAAATAGAACCCATATTTTCCATTTGGGGACTCATGCAACTTTTGAGAGCCCAATTTTCTAGGCTACGCTCTAGCAATAGCCCTCAAAACAAGCCATCAAACTCATTCCAAGAGAGAATGACATCTGGGACTCATGTTTCATAAACTTACTTGGCCACAAAAGGCAGAGTAGGGCGCTCGGCCATAGAAGGAAGAGCAAGGCGTGAAGCACAGTCACACTGAAAGGTCCTAAATGGCTAGAGGGGGGTGAATAGCCTATAAAAATTCTTGCAAAGCACTTAAACAAACCGGTTAGTACACTAAATGGTGAAGCAAGTGTTGCGCTAGCCTAGTGAGGGGTTGCAAGCCAACCTATCCAATTCTAGCAATCCTAATACACTAGGCATACTAAGATTAATATCCTTAGTAAGCAAACTACACTACGCAACCTAGTATACTACTTTGCACAAATGTAATCGCAAGGAAGGGAACCGAGAGAGTGCAAACCGTGCCTTCGGGATGATGACCAATCACCGTCTTGTCAATACAATGAAACCCGAAGAGATGATCCAATAGAGAAATCCAAGTTGATCTCGAAGGATCAAACCACACAAGAACACCGAGGGACATAAGATTTTTATCCCAAGGTTCACGTGCTTGCCGACACGCTACTCCCCGTTGTGTCGACCACACACTCAGTAGTTCGGTGGCTAATCGGCGTCACAAGCCAAGCCCTCACCGGACGCCACAACAACTCACACAAAGTGAGGGTAACTCAATGACACGAGATTCCACTAAGGATTCCTTTCGCGATCTCCCGCGGGGTGGGATCAACACCCCTCACAATCACCTCCGGAGTGGCCAAGAACAATCTTCAACCTTGCTCAACTTCGGCTCGCTGCTCCAACCGTCTAGGTGACGGCAATCACCAAGAGTAATAAGCTCAATCGCAGCAAGAACGCTCACTAGTGCCACTAGATGCTCAAGAACAAGGCAAATGCACTAGAAGCTCTCCCAATCACTCTCTAGATCAATCAAGAGGCATGTAAAGTGAGGGAGAAGGTTTGCTTAGCTCTAGGGGATGTCAAGTATGTCAAAGTGCCAAGAGAGACTCTCTAGAGCCGGCTAATTCACTTATATAGGCGCCACACAAAGCACCCAACCGTTACTCACAAACATCCCCTGTCTGCGAGATGACCGGACGATGGTTAAGTGACGACCGGACGCGTCCGGTCCCGGCGTCCGGTCACTCTCACGGAGCCACGTGTCGCTGACGTTTGAATGTAGGCGTTGCGCGCCAACGGCTCGATCACTCGCGCGCTGTCAGTCATCGACCGGACGCGTCCGCCAAACGACCGGACGCTCGCACAGTGCGAGTCCGGTCGCCACCAGAGAGGTCCAAAACGTGTTTTTCTCGACCGGACGCATCCTGTGCACCTTGACCGGACGCGCCCAGAGTCCGGTCCGCACCAGCTCGCATACGCCACATTTCTGCAGGCCGACCGGACGCGGCAACAGACTGTCCGGTCGCCGCCGTCCGGTGACTCCGAGAAGACGCCGGACGCCCACACTTGACCGGACGCGTCCGGTCCCTACCGAGACAATGTCCGGTCACTTCGAGTGACAACTCTTCGTCCGAAAACTTCCGAGTCCCACCTCGCAATCTCGGCGGGAGGGTTTCACACCCAAACACCATCAACTCCTGCCCTCATGTGCCAACACAAAAGTGTCTCTCTACTTGTGTACGTGTGTTAGCATTTTCAAATGGATTTAGCAAGAGAATGTTAGCTCACTAGGTACCTAATGCATATGCAAAGTCATTGCTCACCTAGTGGCACTTAGATAACCGATATTGCGCAACATCGCCCCTCTCAATAGTATGGTTATCAATTCTAAATCCGGCCATCAACTTCTCTATTCACCTATGGCCGGCAAAATGGAAATGCCCTAGCTTATACCTTTGCCTCTAGAATTCCATCTTGCTCCTCATCTTCTTTCATCTCCAAGGGTGGCACTTGATCATCTTTGATCATTTTCATCAACTTGATCACCATTCCACCATTTGGCTTGGACCTCCCCTTTCTCTAATGCTACACACTTAGCAATAGGGTTAATCCTAGGTTTCATCAATTAGCCAAAACCAAACTAGAGCTTTCACACACCCGTGACTCTGCTCCCCTGTAGCCACCACATCCACGAGGAGGAGGCAGTTGCCCACGATGGCTGCTCCCTGTAGCCGTCACAGAAGGAGCAACCGCTCGTGTCGAGATGGAGACAGCATGGAGGCGCTAGGAAGAGCACGCCTGAGGAAGAAGCTAGGAGAAAGGAGCCTAAGGTCACTCGCAGAGGAACCTGAGCTTGCCTGCGTCGTGGAGAAGCCTCGCTGCGTGCGTGTGGAAGGATGGATCTCGCTGCCAAGAATAGAGCTAGGCCTGTCATTCTCACCTTCAATTTTTTCTTGTTGGATTCATCTCCCATCGTATCCCACCCTTTTTACTGGGATAGATTTGGTGGGAAAGGACCATTCTATCTCAAACCTAGACCCACTTGTATTTTAATCTAATAAACCAAACATGGGGTTATAGAGATACTAGTTTGCATATCCCGACCTTAGCTCTTATTTTCCATCAACTAAATGTCACCCAACCCTAGCCTAGGAATAAATCAGTTTCCAAAGTTATCTCAAGTCAAATATTTTTAAGTTTAATTAATATTATTTATAGAAAATAACGTCAAAATTAGAGATGATACCAAATTAGTATAGTTGGATACACCATAAAAGATTTCAATAATATGTTAATTGGATAACATAAATATTATATTATTTTTTATTAATTCAGTAAAAAATAAAAATTGTATTTAAGACGCTTCTATAAATCGATTTATTCAGGCATCGGTGATCGATGGAAACTGCAAGTAATGCCGATCCAGTCCCAAAAGCGTAAAGGCGCATTTTCACCCTTTACGCCATCTGCGTCCCCGCGTTCGCCTGAGCAGAAAAATAAAATAAAATAAAGAAATCCTGCCTTCCCCAACGCGTTCAGACTTTCCACTCTCGATCTACGCTACGCTACAGGCGACGGGCAAGAGACCCACCATGGAAGCGGCGGCGGCGGCGGCATCTGTTTCGGTTGCCGGCGGTAGAGGGAGGGACGAGAAGACGCAGCCTAGGCCGCCGCCGGCGGCGGCGTGCGACGTGGAGGCGCTGCGTAGGTGCCTGGAGGAGAACAAGGGCGACCGCGTCAAGTGCCAGGCGCACATCGACGCCTTCCGCTCCTCCTGCTCCGCCGGCCCTAAAACCAGCTCCAAGCTGCAGTCCTCCTAGGAGGAGAGGACGGACCGCCTCCCAGATCGCCGCACGGCTCGGGCTTCTTCGCTCTTCGGGATCGAAACATATTTTCTTTTTCTCCCCCTGTACAATGTCTCCTTAGTTGTAGGCTTGTGGTCTTTGGTAATTTGTTCTTCTTTGAATAAGACAGGATTCTATTTTTTTTCCTGCTATTATATCTGTAATTCCAGACTGATTTGAGTCGGTCTCCAGTTTGAGTTTCCGAGACAGCAAACCAATCAGCCTCGATCGAGCATGCAAATTTTATTGATCAGATAACCAATCAGTTATCAGTGGGATAACACCCTTTTCTAAAAAAAATCAGTGGGATAACACGGCCATTTGCATATATACCAAATGAAGTCTGCATCTGGACATGCTAGCCCATAGCCATTGTTCTTTGTGTTTTTTCCATGGCATCTCGAACTGCCAGAACTGTTCACCATGTTTACATCCTTTCTGATGCCAAGCGTGCAGAACTCCTGAAACAATGGTTTAAGGTTCACAAAATTAGACAATGGGTTCAGGCGGATGCGAGCTGCCACCGTGTTCCCCAAGAACGCCAAACAGAACTGCTTTATATTCGGTATTATATGACAGCCAGTTCCCTCAGTGCATACCCTTGGCATTGGCAATCAGCAGCTCGCGTAGACGCACTGCCGCAAACGATGGCCAACGCAGGGCTGCGCGCCTACCGTGAGGTCCTGCGCCTGGTGCGGCGGCTGCCGGTGGAGACGCGGCCCTACTACGCCAAGTACGCCCGCGAGAACTTCGTCAACTACCGCGACCTGTCCGCCGACGACGACATCTCCGCCCTCCTCCGCCGCGCCTACACCCACTCCACATGGGTCCTCTCCAAGGTACGTGCGGATCATGGCTGCTCCGTTCTCAAATCTCAACCTTCCCGCATCAAGTCCACCTCCACCGAGTTAGTCGTCTAAGCAAGCAAGGCTGGCTTGCACTTGCAGTACTCCATCGACGCGGGGAAAGCGGCGGCGCGGCTCAAGGATCTTAGCGACGGCCACGCCGGGCTGTGACGCACGCAAGGTGTTCGACCATATGCCGCTCTTTGCTTGAGGATTCAGTTCAGCGTCCTTTTTTTTGGCATTTGCATTACTCTGTTTAAAGTTTTGGACTTTTGGTTGCTTTGATGGCTAAACGTTGTACTGTATGGACGTTCCCTACTTTGTGAAGCGATGCAAGTTAAGTACGTAGTTAAATGCCTCTGCATGTTTGCTCTTTTCAATTCAATTCAACTTTGCCAAGCATAATATCTGTATCGTATTAAGTGCTTTTGAAGAACGCGTTTAAGCAAGTATTCCACAAGAATTGAGAAGTTTTTTTACAACAACCAACCGAACACAACAGAAAGTAAATAAAACTACTAAGGGGGTGTTTAAATGCTATAGTGAGAAGTTTTGCCATGTCACATTGGATATTTCATGAGACGTTGGAAGGGTTTTTCGGATAGTAATAAAAAACAAATTACAAAACTCACGAGGAAATCATGAGATGAATTTTTAAACCTAATTAATTCATCATTAGCATATGTTTACTATAGCACCATATTATCATATCATGGACTAATTAGACTTAAAAGATTCGTCTCAAAAATTTATCACAATCTATGTAATTAGTTATTTTTTAGTCTATATTTAATACTCCATGCATATGTCAAAGTATTCAATGTGATAGATGAAACATTCTAGGGAGGGAATTAAACACCCTGAAAAGAATTTATAGCCTCAAAGTCAACCAAGAAGTGATAGAAACGACTGAACAACCTAACTAGTAAAGCAAAGACTACAATCAAGAACTCACATACTCTCACACAAGACATACCTTAGAGCCTAGAACTTTCTATTTCAAAGCAAGTGCGACTATAAGAGATAGGCCACGATGCGACGACCAAGAAATGGATAAACCACAACAAGAGAAACCACTATAGCACAAGTCTACCTGCCATACCATGAGCAAGGCACAAGAAACCCCACGACTAGAAAGAAGTTGCTTCAAGGCCATAAGGATGACTAAATAAAATGTCTATAACCAGAGAGCAGTTGTCACAACACCACAAACGACACCGAGCAAATAGCGGAGAGTAGCCATTATACCACCACAAAATGACCCAACAATATTGAGAGAGCTCACAACTAGGGAGCTACAACCTCCACTCCAAAAGTGACAACAACCAAGCAAGTAAACACCAAGCTCCATGCGACACCAAGGAAAAAAATAAACACCCAACAAAACAATAAGGACCGGCACGACTGTAACACCCTAGGTGTTAAGCATGTATTGGGCACCATCGTTAATTAACCCTAAGCATCATTAGCATGAGCATAATCATCATCAAACATTAACCCTACTTTGCAAGTCATCATTTCATGTGAAGTGCATTTAAATTGAAATTTGTTTGCTATGCTTGTTAATTAATGTAATTAGAACTTGCATGTCAGCTTGATCATTAGTGTTTAAGAGTGCTTAGTGCTTTGGAAATATTTACAAAATTTTATTGAAAAAGATTTGCAAAAGTTGGAGCAAGAGAAACGAAGTGAAAAATCCCCTTTTAAAAGCACTTATCTTCGGATTTTTGTAATTCAAAAATTATTCAGAATTTGACCTTGACCCCCAAATAAAAAAATATTCCTTTCCAAAAGTTCTACAACTTCCATTTTGGGCACTTTTTTCTAGAAAATACTTTTAAATTTGTCAAAATGGAGCAATTTAGGGTTGTTTCCTTTCAAATTAAAAATTCAAAAAAAAAAAAAGGAAAACCCGCATAACGGCCCCGGCCGTTTTTGGCCCACCGCTTCGGCCCATTCCGTACCAGCGCCACGCCGCGCCAAGACTCACCCGTGCAGCGCCCGCCACCGCCCAAGCTGCCTATCGGGCGCGCATCACGTGGTGGCCAACCACCGGCGGTCGTGGGCAGTGGCGCCCTTGTCGGTCGGAACGACCCGGCCCGCACACGCCTGCCCTCCACCGCGCTCCCATTCTCCCCGCCTCGCCCTCTCTCTCGCTCTAAGCAGAAACAGGAAGAAGAGGAGAGCACCACTGTCGTCGCCTCTTCCTCTGCCGCCCTCACGCGAGCTCGCCAGAGCACTAACACCCACCAACCCACACCCACAGCTCCGCCTTGCACTACTCCACACTGCCGCCGTGTCTTTTGGTTCAGCTGAGTCAGATGAAAGCCCTAGTTTGGTTTTGGCTAATTGATGAAACCTAGGACTAACTCTATTCCTAAGTGTGTAGCATTAGAGAAAAGGAAAGTCCAAGCCAAGTGGTGGAGTGGAGATCAAGGTGATGGTGGAGACCAAAGATGATCAAGTGCTACCCTTGGAGATGAAGGAAGAGGAGGAGCGGAATGGAGAGCTAGAGGCAAAGGTATATGCTAGGGCATTTTCATTTCGCCGGCCATAGGTGAGTAGAGAAGTTGACGGCCAGGTTTAGGATCGATAACCATACTATTAAGAGGGGCGATGTCGCGCAATATCGGTTATCTAAGTGCCACTAGGTGAGCAATGACTTTGCATGTGCATTAGGGACCTAGTGAGCTAACAATATCTTGCAAAATTCATTTGAAAATGCTAACACACGTGCACAAGTGGTGAGACACTTTTGTGTTGGCATATGAGGGCAGGAGTTGATGGGGTTTGGGTGTAAACCCCTCCCGCGAGCTTGCTCGGCGGGACTCGAGGTTTTCGGAAAGCATTTGGGTCACTTTCGGAGGTGACCGGACGCCGTCTCTAGTAGGGACCGGACGCGTCCGGTCAAGTCTTTAAGGTCCGACGTTTTTTTCTCGAGGCGATCGGACTCTGGCGACGGACTGTCCGGTGCCAAGGTTTAGTTGCGATCAAAAGAAGGCAGTGGGTGGACCGGACTCTGGGCGTGTCCGGTCAGGTGGCATAGGATGCGTCCGGTCAGTGCGCAGAAAGGCTGAGTTTGTGAGTAACGGTTGGGTGTTCTTGTGGATGCCTATATAAGTGAATTGACCGGCTCTAGGGAGTCTCTCTTGACACTTTGACATACTTGACATCCCCTAGAGCTAAGCAAACCAACTCTCTCACTTTGCATGCCTCTTGATTGATCTAGAGAGTGATTGGGCTTCTAGTGCATTTGCCTTGTTCTTAAGCATCTAGTGGCACTAGTGAGCGTCCTTGCTGCGATTGAGCTTATTACTGTTAGTCATTGCCATCACCTAGACGGTTGGAGCAGCGAGCCAGAGTTGAGCAAGGTTGAAGATTGTTCTTGGCCACTCCGGAGGTGATTGTGAGGGGTGTTGATCCCACCCCGCAGGAGTTCACGAAAGAAATCCTTAGTGAAATCTCGTGTCATTGAGTTACCCTCACTTTGTGTGAGTTCTTGTGGCGCCCGATGAGGGTTTGGCTTGTGACGCCAATTAGCCACCGAACTACCGAGTGTGTGGTCGACACAACGGGGAGTAAGCGTCTTGGGCAAGCACGTGAACCTCGGGATAAAAATCGTGTGTCCCTTGGTATTCTTGTGTGGTTTGATCCTTCGAGATCAACTTGGATTTCTCTATTGGATCATCTCTTTGGGTTTCATTGTATTAAAAAGGCGGCGATTGGTCATCATCCCGAAGGCACGGTTTGCATCCCTCGATTCCTCTCCTCACGATTACATTTGTGCCAAGTAGCATATTAGGGTGTGTAGTGTAGCTTGATTGTTAAGGACACTATTCTTAGTGTGCCTAGTGTATTAGGATTGTTAGAATTGGTTAGGTTGGCTTGCAACCCCCTCTAGGCTAGCGCAACACTTGCTTCGTCATTTTATTTACTAACCGGTTTGTTAAGTGCTTTGTAGAAATTTTATTAGGCTATTCATCCCCCTCTAGCCATTTAGGACCTTTCATCAGGGTAAGGGCCAATTTGGCCGTTCTCACCGGGGCTGCCATGGATTCGAGCTCGCTGGAGCTCGAGGTCGCCACGGCTAACCCCCTTCCAGTTCCCCTTGGCTATCTCTCTCTCGCTCGTTTAGCGTAGCCCGTAAACTCTAGAAGCTGTAGCCATTGCCATTTTGGGCCATGCGGGCCCCTAGTGGCCAGAACAATACGTTCCGCCACCGTGCCGCCCTACGCGCCACCGTGGGCTCTGGGCTGCCTAATCGAGGCATCCACCCCGCTGGCAAGCTCCGCCTCGCGCTTGCCTCGGCGTGCCTTGCCATCGCCGGAGTAGTCGCCCGGCGGTGACATGCGGGGGCTGTCTGCGCCGCGCTCGTCGACATGGTTTTCTAATTAAAATCGATGCAGCGCGCAAGCACACACCGAGTGCGCGGCCGCGCGTGGATCACCTTGATTCCACCCTCGCCGCCGGTGACCTCGCCATCGGTGCATGCCTCTACCTTGGCTTACCGATGAGTGGGCCTGTGGACCAGCGGGTCCCGTCGACCCAGTGACCCATGGTCCAGTGGACCAGGTCCATTTAGGGCTAGGGTTCAGTTTTTATTTGAAAATGAATTTACTAAAATGCTGATAAATGCTCCAAAAATCATATCTTGATGAATACTTATCCAAATTGAGTGAAATAAATTTTGTTGTGTTTCTGGTGAATAGATCTACCTGTGAAAAATACTGCATTCAATTTTGTGATACTGTTCTGTATAGCTTTATTTAGATCTTGTTATTCCTAAAATATGAGTAAATGCATATTAATTAATATATTGCTCAGAAAAATGTTATTCTTGTTTTGTTAGACTTGTATTGTGATGTAGCTGGGAAAATAGTATGCCTTGTAGTTCCTGTGTAAAAATATTGAGATGTGATTTAAATGCATTTAAGCTATTTTCTTTGGAAAATTGTAATAAATAAAATATAGGGAATTATGACCTGTTAATTTTTGGTGACTGCTCTTGTGCTAGGAAGTTAGTAGGAAAAATATGAAATCTATTGTTTGATACTTTTCACAGAACAAAGTATTTATATGTGCATTTTTGTCTTGTAGCTTGTTATTTTTTGTGTAGGTCATGTTACTCACTGTTTTGGGCTGAAAATTTTATCATGGCTTCTAGTATGCATATTCTAGTTACTGTAGTTTTTGTAGAATTTTTCTGAGCAGTATAGGTATATGTTCCAATGTAGACCTTTGCTTTTACATGAAATGATAAGTGATCAGAATATTATTTTAAAGGCATTTCTATTGTTTTTTGAGTGCTTTATATTATGTATTATTTGCTGATGCTTGATTATGAGTAGTATATCTGAAATGGTGTGTTTAGTGTATTAGTAGTGATGTCACTCTTTATGCATATGTGGTGTGTGTGTGCTCACACACCCATTTCTCTTAATGCACTTTCTCTAAGTAATTAGAGAAGAGAGATGCACGTACTCAGTAAAACACTACTACAAAAAATCTTTTGTGAGGCACTTTGGAATTGCTTTTAGAGGCGGGCAACCTAAAAAACTGCCTCGGTTAATGCCTCGATTAACCGAGGCGGTTATAAAAAACCGCCTCGCAATATAGATTAACCGAGGCGGTTACGCTTAATATACCCGCCACGGTTAATATGTATTAACCGAGGCGGTCATTATAACATAACCGCCTTGGTTAATAATTAACCGAGACGGACATCCTATGCGCAACCGCCTCGGTAAATCAAGCCCGACCTGCTAGCCCACAATGCCCGATAACATTAGAGTCATATATAAACGAGACCTAGGGTTTTCCTCGGTCATTCCATCCTCCCTCTCCCCCGGAGCAGCCATCCCACACGCCTCTGTTCTCTCCCACTCTCTCCCTCTCTCTCCCACAACAAAGAAGCGCTCTTTCCCTCCCTCTCCGGGCAGCTCTAGTGCGGCTCCCCGGCCCCCTAGAGTGGCACTCCCGGCCGGCGGCGCTGGCCTGCCCTCCCCAAGGCGGCGGCGGCCAGCAGCGGCGGCGGCCTCCCGGCTGGGGCGTGGCTCCCCGGCAGCCATCGCGGCCCCCCCGCCTTGGCGCAAGCCCCAGGCAAGCCCCTAAGCGCGGCCTCCCCAGCCCAGGCGCCTGGCGAGCGTGGTGCGGCACCCTCACGTGGCGCCCGGCGGTGGCCATCTCCCTCTTCTTCTCGGGCACCGGCGGCGCTCCCCTCTCCTCCCCCTCTCGGATCAATGGCGTGGGCGATCTCTCTGTGGTGTGGAGGGCCAGATCTGGTGATGGTGGTGCCCTAGCGGGTGGCGGTGGCGGCGGGCGCCGCCGTTCATGGAAGGTATGCCCTCTCTCTCATCGGACCGTCCCTCACCATCTCCCTCCCTACAGGAAGACCCGGATCAGCGGCCGTGGGGCGGTCTCTTGGGCGCGATAGGGTCTGGGCCGTGAAGGCTGGAAGACCGGATCCACGGTGTTGAGGCTGGATCTGGGGAGCTCGTGGCTGCAGCGCTCCTCCAGTGCTTCTCCTCTGGCGGCAGCCTTCTCCTCCCTCAAGCAGATCCAGTGGGTGTGGCATCCCCGACGAGCGGCGGCGGCGGTGGATCCACGACCGAGAGCTCGCAAGGGCGTGGGGCGGCAGCCAGCGGCGCCCCCTCCCTCGGATGGGCTCGGCGGGCCCATGGATGGGCTCGCCCGGGCTTTTTCTTTTTATTTTTTTTATTTGATTAACCGAGGCGGGCATAGAACCGCCTCGGTTAATACTCGTATTTACTGTGACCTTTCATTAGAGGCGGTTACAAAAACCGCCTCGGAAAATCGATTTTGACCGCGTCGAAAAAGATTTGTGTAGTGAAAGAAAATGTAATTATATTCATCCATGAGCATCATATACCATCATTTCTCGCATGCATTCGTTGTATTTATGCATATGCATTGCATCATACAGGTTCGCAGGAGGAGTACCCGTAGCCGGAGTTCGAGAAGAGCCCAACAGAGGAGCAGGAGGAGGTTCTAGGGGAAGGAGAGGAGGTAGGAAAGTGCCCTAATCACCGCCCGAGTTCGTTTGAGCGAGGCAAGCCCTAGAGCATTCCTTAACTATACTTTCTTAATAGTTTAATTATGCTTTATGATTGATGCATTAGGTGTAGGAATAACCATTGATGCATTATATCTCCTTGATTACCTTGTTACCCCACCTTGATTACCCCACTAGTCTACGTTGAATTATATTGCCTAGTCTTGCTTAGACCCGTAAAAGTCAGGTGATTTCCTATCACCTGCAATCTATAGATGGTTACCAAATGCTTTGAGAAGTCTTGTGTTGTTATCATCATGGTAATGGATGTGTTGTGGAGACCGCGTGGAGTCTTATGGGGTTTTGAACTATAGTGAAACTGTCTGTGTCGATTAAGGACCGTACCGTTGTACATCCCTCTAGTCATGTTGAACGTATGCCCCACATTTAGCTAGAAGGACAAGCCATTCCGACCACGAAGCTGAACACTATTTAGGCTAGAATTCGATCTGTTTGCACCGTATCGGAGATGGATGGGG
>JADLZL010006085.1:0-60223 GCA_015844335.1 Chrysopogon serrulatus | reverse complement strand
GCATCGACATTGTCCTAAAGACCTCTGTCGGCCATACTTGTACACCCTATAACCTAGAATGTTCCGTCGGGTGAACCCCGATAAACCACGATCACTCCGGGATCGATACTTACAGAGACATCACAGTATTACAACAGTTTTCATACACAAATACCAGAGTAGCGGAAGACTTACAATAACTTAATTTACAAACCTTTTTCAAAACTTATACAAACCAGAGTAGCATTATTACAACACAGCGGAAGTATCATTACTTAACTTTATTACAATCGGCCAACAAAAGCGCCCCGCCCACGGGCCACACAATCCATTCCTCGGCCAGACTCTTCCTCGATCACCGTCATGCAACAAGGGCCGTAGCACACTTGTTCACACGGTTCACACAACGAGGGTTGAACAAACCACGAGTACAAAAAAAGTACTCCGCAAGACTTACCCGACCAAAATTGGGGAGAAGACTCAGGAATGCTGGCTAATAGGAATCAAGGTGAGGCTTTAGCAAGATCAAATGACACCTTTGCAAAAGAAACTAAGCCAGTCCTTATTTTACTACATCAATCACTTGTCAACCATGTATCGGATTCAAAACTTTCCATCATCAACTTCCATTATTACTACGATCTTTGGTGCTTGGATCACGGCTCCCATATCGTGGAGCACACGACGATTCGAATCGCTTAATATACCCAGCTGGGGCTTCCTAGCCACAACGATATATGCGAGGACCAAACATCTTACATATAACAACTCACTCTTGCATTTCTCGACTAGAACGGGTCCTAGCTACGAGGTGCAGTACACCATCTCCCTACGCCGCGGTCCCCTTCCACGGTGGCCCGTAGGATGGGTACACGCTACTCTCGTCCCAAATCCGTTCTCGTCAAAAGATAGTACAAGGGAGCTTACCGCCATTAGCATGCGACTAGTACTATCCAATAACCTCATGATCCCAGGGCCAAGGCAACGAACGGTGCTTAACCGACTCACAAGTGGACGACACTACACCAGGGCACTAGCCCCTCCTGGTGCAAGTCACTCCACCAGGTCTCAATTTACTCATCATCATGCTCTTGTTGCGTACCCTTGACCCGATCAAAGTGAAGGGATACCAACAAGTAACATCAGGTTTTCGTAAATGCCCTCAACGGGGATATTGTTATCACATTTTTGGAAAACGTTTCATTTGTAAAGCCTAGGCTATCAGCAAGACTAAGCATACACTAGCATTTGCGAAATCAAAACAGGTATCCAGGGTGTATAGCAAGGTACGGTAAATGCATCAATTAAGGATATCAAACAACTCCTGTTACCTAATGCATCACATCAGGAACATACAATATAAAAGCTTTTCGAAATACAAGGAGGTGGTTGAATGCATCCGGGGCTTGCCTTGGGGCTCGACGAAGTTAGTAGCAGCGATGACACTATTGAGATCAGGACCAACCTCTTCACGCCGAACACCTTCTTCAGATGGCACGGCTACACGATTGAGATGCATGATCACAATGCAGTAACAAAGACATGCGATAATGATGCAACGATTGTTAACCTATCTTGAGTACAACTTTCCTTCACGGTATAGTTGCACTAAGAAGGTATAGCTAGCGTCGACGACGACGGACTAACGATACGCAATCAACATGAAATGCCGAAGGTCATTAGGGTTAATGACCTAGGGTCATCACTCAATCGCAAAATCAAGCAACCCTAATAGTGTTTAAGGTTGATTACTAATTTATTAACCATTTTTACAGTTGTTGAAAGCCGCTAATTAACTTACTAATTGGAGATTAATTAAACCCTAATTAATTAAAAAAAACTCACTAATTAAACATTGATTAATTAAGGTATTAATTAAGCATAATACAAAACTTAGTCAAAACATGATCAAACTTCATAATTAAGTTCATTATCATCTAATTAGCACACAAAACAAAATTCATAATTTTTGGAGTTATATTTTAATTATTAAAAATCATGGAAGTTGCCTTTATTAATTTAAAGAGCTATTTATATCACAATTAATTTTTATTAGAAACACAGAATTAGTATTTTTCCTAGGTAGAGCATCACTCAAGGATCACAAAACATATTTTTGCATATTTTTACTTGCCCAAATAAAATTCTAACAAAAAGATGAAATTCAGCTTTTGGAAATTAAAAAGGAAAAAAAGAAAACACATCTTCTCCCCTTCTTTGGGCCACGGTGCGGCCCGGTCGGCTGCTTGGCTCTGCACAGCCCGGCCAGGGCTGGCTCGAGCCCGACTGGCCGGCGCAAGACGGCGGCGGCCTTCCGCCGTCGGCGGCCCTCCGGAGACGACAAGCACACCACTGCACTCCCCTCGACCTCCCGATCACAACAAGGTACAACATGGCTACCCTACACCACCGGAAAGCACCCACACCCATGGTCATGGCGGCTCGGCGGGGCGTCTTGGCGCAAGACGGCGGAGAATGCCACTACCGACCCCTAATTGAACCGCACGAGGCTAGGGAGGTTGAGCGAGCTCACCGAGGCTTGGTGACGCGCTTGGTTGAAGTGGAGGAGCTACGGTGACAGGCGGCCGGGTGAAGCAACTCGGGCGGGCGGGCTCCGTGGCGGCGAAGCGGCCGCTTCCCCCGTGCCCGCGGGGGGTCGAACAGGCGGGTTGATGATGACCAGGGTAGCGAGGCAAAGCCAAGACGCTAGTCGGTTGGGTTGGAGGAGCTCTAGAAGTAGCCGGTCGCGAAGAGGCGGAGCTTGGCGGCGTTCTCTACCGAGCCGAGGAGAAAAAGACGAGCTCGTCGGCTCCGGCGAAAATTAGATCGTGCTAAGTGGCTCACGAGGGGTGCAAGGAGTTAATGGAGCGGGGCGCAAGCAATCGTGGATGATGGTGGTGCGGTGAACGCGAATTTGGCCGGCGGATCGGAGCTTGCGGTGGCGGAGCGAAGAAGAAGAAACGGCGCCGCCGGCCGGTGATGGCTTTTATAGACCATGGGCGGGTTGTTGAAGTAGCTGGGGTTTTCACGAAGCTTTCAGGTGGTCGGCCAAGCGCAAACGCCGGAAGACACCGGGCGCCACGGCGGCCGGCATGGACAAAGCGAGAGGAGAAAATCAATTTCCCCCCTCCCGAATTACTGTAGCAGTGCCACCTTACCGGTTTCCTTTTCAAATTACTCCAAGATTTTGAACAAAAGTTAAAAAATTCCCAAAATACAGATTGATCAAAATTTTGTGCTCTACAACTTTCATTAAAGGAGTTTTGTCAAAATCCAAATAATTTTTGAATTGCATTTAAATTTTGAAAATGAGCTCAAATTCTAGCTTTTGGGAATTCAAAATTACTTTTAAATTTTGAATAAAAGATGAAAATCTCCAAAAATAAAGGTTGTTCTATTTTTCAAGATCTACAACTTTCATGTAGAAAGTTTTTCATGAAACTGAATAATTTTTGAAATTGAGTTTAAAATGCAAAAGGGGACTATTCCCAATTTGGAGAACTTTTGAAATTAGTTCAAATTTTATTCAAAAACTTGAAAAACTTTATATACCAAAGTTGTAGAGCTCAAAGAGATGCACAAACTGTATTTTTAAAGTTTTCCCAAATTTTGAATATTTTGAGATGAAATTGAAAAGGGGGCAAAAACACTTTGAAATTCACCCTTTTTGAAAGAATTTTCAAATTGAATCTTTGGGCAATTAATTAATGGTGTTATGGAACTTTGCAAACCCAACCAATAGCATACTTTCAAAGTACAAACTTCATACTTTGAAATGGTGCCATTGGTTAGCAACTTTTATTTATAAAATTAATTATGGTTAGCTCACCGAAATTGAAAATGAAATTCGAATTCCAACACTTAACCACTAGGGTTAGGGTTTGGGATTCGGATTCCGAATTCAATTTTGGTTCTCGCTTTACATCATTTGAATTGTAAAATACGGTTAGGGTGTGAGTCGGGGTTAGCCAAACACTTGTACACACCAAAGTTGCTTTTAGTTGCTCACATTTACAAAACTTGATTAAGCACTTAAGTGAGATTTAAATGGTGTAGACATACACATACAATATGAAAGAGCTCAACCAATCCTAGAATTAATAAACTCATTTTAATTATTTACATTAGGGTTCTCTAATCATGAATGCTCATGCAATGATAATGATGACATGGCAAGTTTAGGTTAACGTAACACCGGGGGTGTTACATTATATTCCTTAAAAGGAATCTCGTCCCGAGATTCAAAGCTTAGGGCTAAGTAATGGAAAAGGAAATGTGTCAAGCAAACACATCTTACATGGTTTCATAAGGGAGGTAGAAAGGTTCATATTACAAGTCTCATGTTTTTGGAAAGTCACAATTCTTAGAAACGAATCATGGCTTAGGAGAAGGAAGGAAGAAACTTCGGGAAAGGCTCATTCAAGAATTCCTTAAACCAATTTATTCCAAAGATCACCTCTATGTTTTCTCTTCAGTACTATCAGATTCATGGGATAGAGATACCCACTAAAAGATATAGGAACTTGATATATCATTTCTTGTATATATACACGCCCTCCCGGCAATTGTATCAAAAACTTGTCTTTAATTTCTTTCATGGGGATTTCATGCTTTGTAACAAAAGTATGGTTGATGAATGTATGCGATGTACCAGAATCAAATAATGTAAGTGCGGGGTGACTGGCGACGGGAAACATACCCATTAAAACAGATTCTCCTTTAAGAACATCTCCAGCTTGAACGTGATACACACGCCCAGGTTTCTTTCCGGCATTCACCTTCGGGACATACTGGGATTTACCCCTGCCTTGACCCTGATGCTGCTGACTGCCCGACCCTTGCTGGAAGTTGGAAGTATTCTGGATTGGGTAGGGGCAATATCGAACATAGTGTGGCTCTCCACAATTAAAACAGGGACCTCTTCCAGTGGATGAAGACTGGGGAGT
Source organism: Chrysopogon serrulatus (assembly GCA_015844335.1). NCBI lineage: Eukaryota > Viridiplantae > Streptophyta > Magnoliopsida > Poales > Poaceae > Chrysopogon > Chrysopogon serrulatus. The sequence goes on along the minus strand of JADLZL010006085.1, from coordinate 55,298 downwards.
TGGGGGAGTAGGAGTTCGAATACCCTGGGTATTCGGCTGCTGAGGATAAGTTGTGGCAGCATGGTGAGTGTTCTCATGTTGCCTTTGGGTTTGTTGTTGTTTCTTTAGCTGTGGGTGATGATAAGTTTGATGGCTCTCTTTATTCTTTGTGGTGGGTAGTAATAGGGTTGGTGACTTTGTTGGTGCTTTGCGGATAACGGGATTGGTGGTGGGTATGCTAAGTAGGGTGGAATATAACCTTCTGACATTTCTGGTTTCCGCCCGGATGGGTTGGAGAAAGCACGCCGCTCTTCACTCTTCTGTTTAAGCATGGATCTTTCATAGGATATGGCGATATCCACCGCCTCATAGAAAGTGGCGCTTGGGTTGGCGATAAGGTGAGTTTCAATATCACTCTTTAAACCCCGAACAAAACATTTCTTCTTTTTCTTGTCGGTGTCCACATGTTCGGTGCATCTTGTGATAGCCGACTAAAACAGGTTCACATATTGCACCACCGATCGACCACCTTGCTTTAATGTTAGAAACTCTTCCAGCTTGGCTTGCATTACTCCGTCGAGGAATGAAATGCTTGACGGAAGGCATCTTGAAACATAGCCCAAGTGACTTGTTGTCCCAGGTGGGTTGACGTGCAAGGAAGTTTGCCCACCATGCGGATCTGGGGCCTCTCAACTGTTGGGCAGCAAACTTGGGTTTCAACAAGTCGGGACAACCCTCTAGCAGTCAAACTTCAGATTTATAATCTGAAGCCGATCATTAGCCTCTAAAGGTTCCTCAGCCCTGGTAAGACCCCGGGGGGCGGGTCTCGGTGAAATCCGCATATGTGACTTCGTCGTGATTACGGCGACCATGATTCTCATATGGTGCATTCTGATTCTGGCGACCCATTTCTCGCAAATGCACGAGAATTCTCTCAGTAGTGGCATTTACTAAAGTCACTCTTGCATCGATAAAGACCGGGGTCTTTGGTGGTGCTCAAGGGACCGCACTGCCTCGTGTGAAGAACCAAAGACGAGTGTTGCCGGACATCCGTTATAGACGAGATCATATTTATACACAAGCAAAGCCTATAAGATTGAGATCCTTAGGGCTAGCAAGAATAGGATTGATTTTACTTAGCCCAACCACTTGTTATCGGGGATATGATTCTTTAAACAAGTGAATTAAACATGATGTATGATCGGACCTACGGATCAAGCAAAAGACTTTTTAAAGTAACATAAGCATTCTTTTAATAATATAGGGCAAAAGGAAAACAACATGATACTCCGCTTAAAACTCTTTTAAATAGCACCTAGAAAGGCTACTAGAAAGAATTAAGACGGAGCAGAAGCAATTTGGACCAAACCACCTTTAACTTTTGGATCCAAAACATTTTGAAGTTTTCAAAAAGTAACACTGTGAGTATCTTTGCAAGTACCGCTCTGATACCCTCTGTGGCAGAACCTTCTAAATTATATGGCCATACTTGTACACCCTATAACCTAGAATGTTCCGTCGGGTGAACCCCCGATAAACCACGATCACTCCAGGATTGATACTTACAGAGACATCACAGTATTACAACAGTTTTCATACACAAATACCAGAGTAGCGGAAGACTTACAATAACTTAATTTACAAACCTTTTTCAGAACTTATACAAACCAGAGTAGCATTATTACAACACAAATAAAGTGTCATTACTTAACTTTATTACAATCACCCAACAAAAGCGCCCTGCCCACGGGCCACACAATCTATTCCTCAGCAGACTCTTCCTCGATCACCGTCATGCAACAAGGGCCGTAGCACACTTGTTCACACGGTTCACACCTGCAACGGGGGTTGAACAAACCCCGAGTACAAAAAAGTACTCCATAAGACTTACCCGACCAAAATTGGGGGAGAAGACTCGGGAATCTTTGGCTAATAGGAATCAAGGTGAGGCTTTAGCAAGATCAAATGACACCTTTGCAAAAGAAACTAAGCCGGTCCTTATTTTACTACATCAATCACTTGTCAACCATGTATCGGATTCAAAACTTTCCATCATCAACTTCCATTATTACTACGATGCTGGTGCTTGGATCACGGCTCCCATATCGTGGAGCACCACGGCGATTCGAATAAGCTTAATATACCCAAATTGGGGCTTCCTAGCCACCACGATATATGCGAGGACCAAACATCTTACATATATCAACTCACACTTGCATTTCTCGACTAGAACGGGTCCTAGCTACGAGGTACGAGTACACTATCTCCCTACGCCGCGGTCCCCTTCCACGGTGGCCCGTAGGATGGGTACACGCTACTCTCGTCCCCAAAGATCCGTTCTCGTCAAAAGATAGTACAAGGGAGCTTACCGCCATTAGCATGCGACTAGTACTATCCAATAACCTCATGATCCCGGGGCCAAGGCAACGAACGGTGCTTAACCGACTCACAAGTGGGCGACACTACACGGGGCACTAGCCCCTCCCGGTGCAAGTCACTCCACCCGGTCTCAATTTACTCATCATCATGCTCTTGTTGCATACCCTTGACCCGATCAAAGTGAAGGGATACCAACAAGTAACATCGGGTTTTCGTAAATGCCCTCAACGGGGATATTGTTATCACATTTTTGGAAAACGTTTCATTTGTAAAGCCTAGGCTATCGGCAAGACTAAGCATACACTAGCATTTGCGAAATCAAAACAGTATCCGGGGTGTATAGCAAGGTACGGTAAATGCATCAATTAAGGATATCAAACAACTCCTGTTACCTAATGCATCACATCAGGAACATTGTGGCTGAATCGCCTAAATTAATACACTCACAAGAGTACTTGTCTTCCATTAGACACTAAGTACCCAAGGGAGCGCACTAATTTAATCGATTACATCGAGCACACCCAACGGAGAACTTCGAAAATCCACGGTTTTCCTCGGGATCACAAATAAGGGAATAAAGCTTACAACAATCTTACATTTCTTACATCCCATAATCACATTTGATCGTAGTATTATATAACAATGGAAAGGATAACTACTGATTGTAGCATAATGAAAGTTGATTCATTTTAAACTTCTTGAAGTATTTTGTACACTTGGTCATTATTGCAGCGAAATAAACATTTATTCAACTCATGACTAACCATTTAACATGATAACACTATTATTTATGATAGAGTTTTTCTTATAAAAACAGTTAGTAAAGTTGAAAATAAAACTACTATCGCAGCGTAATTGGAATTCCTCGGCCGAGCCCACCGGAGGTATCCATCCACACACAAGAGTCAACAACTAGCATCCACCTGTCACCTGCAACAGGGGGAGATAAAACCCTGAGTACTCAATTGCACTCAGCAAAGACTTACCCGACGGGGAGGAAATAAATGACTCCAAAGGAATGTGCAAGGCTGTTTGGCTTCTTTGGGTTTACATTTCTTGGGGAAAGCATTACTAACGGTGCATCCTTATGTTCAATTTTAGTAGCCATGATTAATTCATTAGCTAACCATTCTAGGTGAGCACCGAACTACTTTCAAGCAAGTGGTAAGCAATCGGAATCTCTTTTATCCATCTTCCATCTCCCATTTCTTACTACGATGCGAGAATAAGGCCCTCGTCGTTACCGTTCAAAACGGCGATTCGCGAATCAATGCGCCCGGTGGTACCCGAGACACACTCCTACTTTGCATCCTAGACACAGACAAGAACAACTTGCTTTCTCACGCCCGGGGCTCAGTCCCCGTCCAAAGCTGGGACTCAAGCCCCGACATTCCCCCGGCCCCGGCCGTAATGCGGTGCAAGGACCTCCAACCCAAAAAAGAAAACACACGTATACACCGCCCTATATACATCGGTCCGATGAAGCCGGAACCCAAGACAAAAAGAGAGCAAGCCTTCCGGCGCCCATACACAAGTATGTGTTCGGGATAAGGAGATCTGTGACTTAACCTTCAACCCTTTAGCAACGATCGGTCCTTAAGCGACTCGGGCGGGACAAAAACGCAACGAGCCTTGCTTGCTCATTTGCCCAACAAACCCAACGCCCATCCACGGTCCATGATACCGTCCCCGCCCGGTCTCCATTTATTATCCATAGATAATCCATATGATAGTATCATGATAGTGATAACAATAATCCTATCTCTCGCGAGTGACCAGAAATCACTCGACTTCTCTGCAAAGCAACCTATAGCATAGCAAATCTATACGGTCTGTCATACTAGTAAGACTCATAGGACAAGGATATTTATGCAGGTGGGTTTCATTCAACTCCTCCAAACTTAATGCAACATATATATTATAAAGTGCGAGAATAGTAGAGGTTATGAACCCAGGGCTTGCCTGGGTAAAAGATAACCAAAGTTAGTATTTCATCCTCGTCATATATTCATCATGACACCATCTTCGTGTAAAACATCAAGTCCTTCGATTGCATCGGTCCATCATCGTTCCTATTATGACATGCGCGATGCATATGCATGGATGATGTAATCAATTAAAAGGCAACAACAACTCTTAAAATAGAACACGCATAAACTATACTAACGATTAGCTCTAATGGCTAACACGATTAGCTAGGTATCGAACTCATAAAACATCTTTTCATTACGTCATCACTACCGTTTAGTTATTTTAACGTGTATTCTAACTAGGGTATTTTAGCTACCCCATCAAACTAACTATCCTTGAGTCTGCCAAAATTTCGAGAGAGCACCTAATACTATCGAGGGAAGCTCTTTGCATGATTATCGTGGTCCTAGCTATTACCAATTTGCAACAAAAAAATTCATTATGTATATAATTCTAATAACGAAGAGCGTTCAAGAATAAATAAATGCAACCTAGGAACATCACACAACCGGATGAGCCAATTACACCGAGGATAGATCCGGATTTTAGGAGCCTAACAAAATTGGTTTCATAATTTTTTGGACTTTTCTACTATTTTATATGATTTTCCAAAGTTCAGCCCAACAATTAAAAAAGAAAAGCTATTTCTAATTGCTTCGGAAAAAGATAGAGCAAAGCGGCTGGGCGCGGCCCAATCGGGCACGGCCCACGCCCTGTGGCGGCCCGCGGAGGAGCCGGTGCGCCTCGGCGCTTTGCGAGAAGAGCCCCGAGCTTCTAGGAAAATACGAAACACTACGCAAAGACTATTTCTACAGAGAGGAGTATCTCACCTAGCACCCTAGAAGTTTCCGTCTTTACCATGAGCAAGTCCACTCGGCGAGGGCGCGGCGACGCCGCGGGTCTTGTGCCTTGGATCGGCGGCGGCTTTGCCCGGTCGGTGGTGGCCTCCTTAGGAGACCACTAGGTGGTCGGACACCCTCTCGACGAGTTGACGCCAAGCGCACCCCCAGGCGTAGGGCGCGGCCGTGGAGGCAGCCCCGATCTGCTGGCGGCGTGCGGCCAAACGACTCCCAGCCCGGGCGCTCTGCGGCGATACGGCCGTGTCACCCGCCTAGACACGGCGGCAGCGCCAGGGGTCGACGCGCAACGCGGAGAAGAGGTCAAAGGCGGCTTCTGATGCCATTAACCGAGCTCTAAGGCTTTGAAGTGGCGGCGATTTGAAGAAAACGCTGTTCGGCCTTCCAGCGCCGCCCGCCCGGAAGAACTCCGAATTGGAGCGCCGCGGAGCACGGAAAAGGGGGTATGGGCGGTTTAACGCGTAGATAACCTTCCCAACTTGCCACAAGTGCGCGCAATTTGATAGCTGTGCCCTGTGCCGTAGCGAATTTAAGTGTGGAGCGTACGCGGGTGTGCGGGGGCCTTAATGTCGCGGTTCGTTGCACCCAGTGCGTGGCGCCCATCTTCGTCGGCTAGCGGGAGTGAAGGAGGCAGGGAGACGTCCCGTCGCGCTGTTTCCGGCGCGACGTTCTTCAAGGCGAGCCCCAGCGAGCCAGTGGATGCGGCGGCGGCGGCGGCACCTCGGGGCCGGCGGCAGCGGCGGCGGCGTTGATGCTCTGGCCCTTGGCGCCGGCCAGCGAAAGCAGAACGCGTTGCAGCGGGTCACCAGCAGGCTCGCGCGGTGTAGCCCGCGACACGGCGGCGGCAGCGGCCGAGGCGGCAGCGATAGCGACAGCCCCGCCCGGTGGCGAGGCGGGGCAGCATACGGCCCGCCCCGGCCAAGCGGCAACCTCGCGGGCGGCGACACGGCGAGCGGCTAGCAGTGGCTAGCGCCGGCCAAAGCCGGCTCAACAGCGGCCGTGGCCAACCAAGAGTGGTCAGCGCAAACCACGGTCGGGCGGGGCGAGTAGGCGGCCCGGCGCGTCACCTTGGCGCCCAGCGTGGTGACGGCTCACGCGATGAAACGCCTGACGAGAACGTGTGCACGAATTTTAAAAGCACGGATAACAACTAACCCGATGTGCTAACCACCGAACAAACTTCACTAAACCGAAGGGGGCACTTAAGCCTACTAGACAAGACATCCTATTCGGGTTATGCCCGACCATGGAAGAAACTATGGACATGCCAAGTCGTGCTTGTCGCTGACGTCATTGAGCTCAAATTTACCGTGAACACGGTCAAAGGCGATGGAGGTTTTAGGGCTTTTAGTTCAAGGTTCTCGGCACTTACAAGCTAGATACCTCCCAAACCAACTTGACCAATCTAAAGAGGGTGCATTAGGCTACTAACCGGGGCTGTAGCTTGGCACCACTACTTAGCTAGATTTTACTTGAAATCACTTGCCAACATAGCAATCGTCAATCGATTTCCATTCTTAAGAAAAAGCTAAGTCCTGAGCTGAAATTTAATTCAGATTGGATTTTTGAGCTTCTTTGGTAAATCTAATTAATGAAATTATTTTTCAGTGGAACAAGTTGCATTGTAATCTACAAACTGTATACTTCAAATTCTATTTTGGTGATACATACATGTTCTATATTAATTTTGCTCAATAAAAATTGATTTTAAACCTTACTTGATAAAAGGAGCTATAGAAGCCAACTTTCATTCAAAGATTTTTAATGGCCTGTTTAAGTTACTAGTAATTGTTTCCATACTCAACCACATGCATTAGCACATAAACACGATGCTCACGAAATGATTTGACCGGGGGGATTAAGCGTAACAACAATAATCGGGGTGTTACAAACATACAATATAAAAAAGCTTTTCGAAATACAAGGAGGTGGTTGAATGCATCCGGGGCTTGCCTTGGGGCTCGGCAGAAGTTAGTAGCAGCGATGACACTATTGAGATCAGGACCAACCTCTTCCACGCCGAACACCTTCTTCGGGCGGCACGGGCTACGATTGAGATGCATGATCACAAAGCGATAAACAAAGACATGCGATAATGATGCAACGATTGTTAACCTATCTTGAGTACAACTTTCCTTCACGGTATAGTTGCACTAAGAAGGTATAGCTAGCGTCGACGACGACGGACTAACGATACGCAATCAACATGAAATGCCGAAGGTCATTAGGGTTAATGACCTAGGGTCATCACTCAATCGCAAAATCAAGCAACCCTAATAGTGTTTAAGGTTGATTACTAATTTATTAACCATTTTTACAGTTGTTGAAAGCCGCTAATTAACTTACTAATTGGAGATTAATTAAACCCTAATTAATTAAAAAAACTCACTAATTAAACATTGATTAATTAAGGTATTAATTAAGCATAATACAAAACTTAGTCAAAACATGATCAAACTTCATAATTAAGTTCATTACCATCTAATTAGCACACAAAACAAAATTCATAATTTTTGGAGTTATATTTTAATTATTAAAAATCATGGAAGTTGCCTTTATTAATTTAAAGAGCTATTTATATCACAATTAATTTTTATTAGAAACACAGAATTAGTATTTTTCCTAGGTAGAGCATCACTCAAGGATCACAAAACATATTTTTGCATATTTTTACTTGCCCAAATAAAATTCTAACAAAAAGATGAAATTCAGCTTTTGGAAATTAAAAAGGAAAAAGAGAAACACATCTTCTCCCCTTGCTGGGCCACGGTGCGGCCCAGTCGGCCTGCTTGGCTCTGCACAGCCCGGCCAGGGCTCAGCTCGAGGCAAGCCGCATTCCGGCAAGGCAGCTGCTCGCCGTCGTCGGCCCCCTCCGGAGCGACAAGCACACCACTTGCACTCCCCACGACCTCCCGATCACAACAAGGTACAACATGGCTACCCGACACCACCGAGCACCCACACCCATGGTCATGGCGGCTCGGCGTCTGCGCTGCGGCGCACGGCGGAGAATGCCACTACCGACCCTAATTGAACCAGAGAGGAGGCTAGGGAGGTTGAGCGAGCTCACCGAGGCTTGGTGGCGCTTGGTTGAAGTGGAGGAGCTACGGTGACAGCTGGCGGGGGAAAGCAACTCGGCGGCGCGCTCCGTGGCGGCGGCGGCCGTTCCCCGGTCCACCCCGCAGTAGGGGTCGAACAGGCGGGTTGATGATGACCCGGGTAGCGAGGCAAAGCCAAGACGCTAGTCGGTTGGGTTGGAGGAGCTCTAGAAGTAGCCGGGCGCGAAGAGGCGGAGCTTGGCGGCGTTCCCGAGGGCTGGAGGAGAAAAAAAGCAGGCTCGTCGGCTCCGGCGAAAAATTAGATCGTGCTAAGTGGCTCACGAGGGGTGCAAGGAGTTAATGGAGCGGGCGCAAGCAATCGTGGATGATGGTGGTGCGGTGAACGCGCAATTTGGCCGGCGGCCCGGAGCTTGCGGTGGCGGAGCGATGAAGAAGAAACGGCGGCGCCGACGCCGGTGATGGCTTTTTATAGACCATGGGCGGGTTGTTGAAGTAGCTGGGGTTTTCACGAAGCTTTCCAGGTGGTCGGCCAAGCGCAAACGCCGGGAAGACGCCGGAGCGCCACGGCGGCCGGCGGCATGGACACGGCAGAGGAGAAAATCAATTCCCCCCTCCCGAATTACTGTAGCAGTGCCACCTTACCGGTTTCCTTTTCAAATTACTCCAAGATTTTGAACAAAAGTTGAAAAATTCCCAAAATACAGATTGATCAGAATTTTGTGCTCTACAACTTTCATTAAAGGAGTTTTGTCAAAATCCAAATAATTTTTGAATTGCATTTAAATTTTGAAAATGAGCTCAAATTCTAGCTTTTGGGAATTCAAAATTACTTTTAAATTTTGAATAAAAGATGAAAATCTCCAAAAATAAAAGTTGTTCTATTTTTCAAGATCTACAACTTTCATGTAGAAAGTTTTTCATGAAACTAAATAATTTTTGAAATTGAGTTTAAAATGCAAAAGGGGACTATTCCCAATTTGGAGAACTTTTGAAATTAGTTCAAATTTTATTCAAAAACTTGAAAAACTTTATATACCAAAGTTGTAGAGCTCAAAGAGATGCACAAACTGTATTTTTAAAGTTTTCCCCAAATTTTGAATATTTTGATATGAAATTGAAAAGGGGGCAAAAACACTTTGAAATTCACCCTTTTTGAAAGAATTTTCAAATTGAATCTTTGGGCAATTAATTAATGATGTTATGGAACTTTGCAAACCCAACCAATAGCATACTTTCAAAGTACAAACTTCATACTTTGAAATGGTGCCATTGGTTAGCAACTTTTATTTATAAAATTAATTATGGTTAGCTCACCGAAATTGAAAATGAAATTCGAATTCCAACACTTAACCACTAGGGTTAGGGTTTGGGATTCGGATTCCGAATTCAATTTTGGTTCTCGCTTTTACATCATTTGAATTGTAAAATACGGTTAGGGTGTGAGTCAGGGTTAGCCAAACACTTGTACACACCAAAGTTGCTTTTAGTTGCTCACATTTACAAAACTTGATTAAGCACTTAAGTGAGATTTAAATGGTGTACACATACACATACAATATGAAAGAGCTCAACCAATCCTAGAATTAATAAACTCATTTTAATTATTTACATTAGGGTTCTCTAGTCATGAATGCTCATGCAATGATGATGATGACATGGCAAGTTTAGGTTAACGTAACACCGGGGTGTTACAAATGCCGACGCCCTCGCCGATGGCGAGCTCGTGGCGCCAGGGGCACTCTGCTGAAATCCCTCGATACGGCGGACCCAATAAGCTACAGGTTGGACCGATTAACGGCCGGAGAAGGCACACCGGAGGCCACCCCGGCTTCACTGGAGGCTAGGCGCCGGTGGCGCTGCCGTGCTCCCTCGCTATGGTAGCGAAGCTTCGGCGGGAACGATGAGCACCATGAGGTGATGGCGAGGCTAGCACGATGCTTGGTTTGGCCAGAAATGCCTTGAGGCGGCCTGGCCAGGGCAGCGGTTGCGGCGGCGCTTGGCGGCCGGCAACGAAGAAGAAGGCGCGCAGCGGCTATTCCGATGGCATTAGCTCGCAATTGCGGCTCGGGTGATTCGCTAAGAAGTGGAGAAGCATTGAGCAGCGTGGCAAGGACGGTGGTGCAGCGCTTTGTGCCAATTTAGCCGACGAAGAGAAATTGCCGGCTATGGCAAGGAAGAAGAAAGGAGGTGACGGCGGCCGGTGCTGCGCTTTTTATGAGGCATGGGCGAAGTTGGCAAGGTGGTCGAGACTTCGCGGATGCGAAGCGGGTGGTCGCCACGCGTGCGGGCACGAAGGCACGCCACGCGTCGGCGGACGCCGTGAGCGCCCGGAGAAGAAAAGCGGCGGCGAGCTGGGCGGCTCGTGATGGCATGGGCGATGGCATGGGCGAGCGAGCTCTCCATTCACCTCTCGGCAAATGACGCGAGCTATTCCTCGAGCAAGGCGTGGCAGCGGCGACAAAGCAGTGCACGGCACGTCGATGAGGACGTGAAGGCGCTGCTGCAGTTGCTACTGTACCATCACCGGTCGACTGAAACCGCTACCTTCTCGGCTTGCTATCTCCCTGACCCGTTGATCACAAGGCAAACCAATGGCACCGTGGTAAACCTCTAGAGATGCACTTCAACTTTGCTAAAAGAATTCCGAGCTAACTCGGTTTAGTTTGCAAACCACAAGCCCCTAAACAACACTAAAAAGAAACTGAAACTCAGTTTCAGTTATGTTTTCAATTAGGCGTAGATGTGCTATATTGTTTAGCCAAGTTTGCAATTTAATTAAGGCCTAACCACTAACCATCAAGCTCAAAGCAGCATACGTATGTCCTTAAAGTACTAACTTCACACTAACAAGTAATGAACTAGATGCCACATCACTATTCATGGAAAACTATTTTTCATAGCCCCAAAGTTTGAATATAATATTGACAATCTCAGACTTGGAAGAATCTCCAAGCCTTCATAATTTCTTGCTAGATTCAATGTGTAGCAAATTAACTAATGATTAACCCATCATACTCATAGCCAATAAATAGCATAGATTTGCAGTACAAACTTAGTACTATCAAATGATGTAATTGTTTTCAAAATTTTATTCATAAAAACTAAATTTCACAACCCTAGAAATTGAATCAAGCAACTCGAATTCCAGACTTAGAAAATTTTCAAGTCTCTTTCCAGATTCATTTCAAATTCAAATTTAAGGCCACTATTTGAACATGATAAATTAAGATTTAGCCCTAGACCCTTAAATAAAGTTTGTTGCACACATTTTATACTACAACTTTTATTTAGGGTTTAATCCCAAAAACTGAATAAAACATATACTTGTGCTTTGGGCTATTTCCTAACTTGATAAAAGCACATGTGACATATATAACTTCATGAAAGCACATTTTGGCAAAAATGTGAATATAAACCCCTACTTTATTTTTGATTCTAAAGCATTCTAGGTCATTTTTAGGATTATTTAACAAACATATATGTTGCACACATAAACCTTGCATTATCATATGCTTATGATATTATGCATAATGATGCTTATGCTTTATGAAATGAAATGCAAAACATGATTAACACCTAGGGTGTTACACCCCAGGCCCCTTTCTCACTGTCATCTTCATCTCCCTTGTTGTTGGTTAGTTCGGCTTGCTATTGGTTGGCTTCGGTTAGGGTTCGGACGGTGGGTTCGGTCCTTCTTGCAGCTCCCATGGCAGCTCGGGTTGGCGACAGTCCCTTTGGCTCTCTGCATTTTGTCTTCATAATGGGTCAAAGGCGTCGTCATGCGGTTGCGCTTGCGGCAAGGACGCTTTGCGTTGCGCGTGGTGGTGTTGTGGTGTCAGCCGGGACGCTCATGTTTGTCACTAGCGCCTTCCTTTGTAATGGTCTCCTTTGCAGTGGCCAATGGGCGAGGCGGTAGTGGAGGCTGTGACAATCATGGTGAAAGCCTAGATGGCGACGTCCATTGTTTCTTCCTTGGAGGCATTCTTCTTTCACCTTTTCTTCTAACAAGATTGGATTGGCGGGCAAAAACTTTCACTTGTAGGCCTGCAACGTCGGCACATGTTGGCATTGTTTTTCTTCTTGAAGGCATCCCTCCGCTGCTATATGTTCCTACTATATAGCCATGGTGGTGCTTTAGGTGGCTTCGTTGGCAGTGCTTGGCATCAATATTTTGGGTTGTTTTCCTGAGTTGGTTGTTTTTGCTTGTTGTGGCATGCATCAATATTTTGGGTTGTTTTTCTGAGTTGGTTGTTTTTGCTTGTTGTGGCGTCATCAGTGGTTCAAGTCATGGAGTTGCTAGTTGAGTCGTTTCTCAAATAAGTGAAGTTGCTATGTTAGGTCATCTTGGTCAAGTACTTGGCTCAGTGAGGTTCACCAAAACATGTCGTAAAGATAAGTTGTTAGTGGCACGTAGGGTACTAAGTTTTCGTGAAAATACAAAGAAATAGTATAAGAGATTGGTCTTGGTGGACTTGTGCATGTGGCGATTGGGGACAAGCAGAAACAGCAAAAGACATGTTTTCATGAGCCACAACAACTAGCCCTTTTCTACTCTGATCTCCCTCGCTCGTCACCCATTTATTTGTTAAATTTAAAAAGCTTATTAACACCACGGTGACAGTGACACACACGCACACACATTATGAATCTAGCAAAGGTGACAGTGACACACATGCACGGCCGCGATGAGACGACGATGCCTCTTGCAATTGTAATCACGCGTCGGCCGCGAGCCCCGTCGCCGGCGGCGGTGTCGACGACGCGGCGGGCGTTGCGCACGGCGCAGTTGAGGCGGACCTCTCCGGCGTTGCCCGTGAGCACGTCCATCTGGCTCATCTTGACCATGGACCTGGCGAACTGGTCGAAGAAGGCGGCCTGGTTGAGCGCGTAGCGCGTGGCGGTGCGGTTGGTTGCCCGGTCGTTCATGAGCCCCTGGTCCGACTTGAAGAGCCCCTGCTTGGCGATGAGGTCGAAGTAGTACTTGTTGTCGAAGGCGTTGGGCGTGCGCACGTCCAGCACCTGCGCCGCGTTGGCGTCCTTGGCGCACTTGGCCGCCAGCGTCTGCCGGAACGCCGGCGCCATGGTGCCGTCGTCGGCGTTGGGCGGGAGGCGGCTGCTGAAGGAGCCGCAGTGGCCGCGGCCCACGGTGTGCGCGCCGGAGAGCGCCACGAGGTCCACCGTGTCCAGGCTCCGGTTCTTGAACATCCCCAGCAGCGTGGGCACGTCGGTGTCGGGGCCCGGCAGGGTGAAGACCTGGTCTTGGGACGCCGCTGCCAGCCCGTCGCGGCGGCCTAGAGGCACCTCGAAGAAGGGACCGCCGGACTGCATTAATATTGCATTATTGTTCAGTTGTCAGTTGGATGCTCTGGGTGGGGGGTTTCGTGGACGTGTGTCCCTGTCCGGCAATGGATGGTGGGACTTACCGCGACGACGGCGTCCCTGGTGGCTAGCGTGATGATGTCGGCGCAGGACACCTTGGGGCCGCAGGCGGCGTGGACGGCGGCGCGGATGTCGTCGACGAGCTTGAGCGCCTCTGGACGCAGCGTCTGGTTGGGTATCTGAGTCTGCTCGCTGTTGGAACCCGACAGGAGCACGGACGCGTCGCAGCCCTAGTAAATTTGAGTGGTAATTTTATGAAGCAATCACCACACCAACTTAACGATGGCGACATGGTATAGTACCTGCGGGAAGCAGTCGTGGAAGAAGATGCGGATGAGGCCGGCGGCGATGCCGATGTCGCGGCGGAGGGCCTCGGCGACGTGCCAGCGCACGATGCCCTCCACGGCGGGGCAGGACGCGTCGTAGAAGCTCCAGGAGAGGCCGTTGACGATGGGCTCGTTCACGGTCACCGTGGCCGTCGACAGCCTACTGGCGCACAGCGCTGAGATGGCCAGCAGCAGGGCGGTGGCGGCCACTGCTGGTCTACTACTGCTGGACCTGGCCATCATCATCCTTCTGCTTGCTCGCAAGTGCAGTGCAGTGCAGTGCAGAGGTAGCTCGCTGCTTCTGCTTGATGGGTGGTGTGTGTGTGGCTTCCACGAGTCATGACGATCGATCTTGTATTTTATTTATAGGCGGGCGAGCGGGTATGGAATATGGATGGACCATGGATATTTTCTCCACATACACCATGGTCGGACCCTACACATGATGATCGAGGCAGCCCTTATCTGTTTGGTTCTTGACTAAAGCGTGCCACATGCTACAGATTAATTATTATATCTTTAGTAGCTATTTAGTTTGCTGCTACAATTATGATGTGTTGTACTTTTTTAGCATCGTATTTCATGTGTTATAGACATATTTTCTCGCCGAATATAAATATCACCGTTTTTTTGGTACACTTTTTTAAGCTGCTATAGTTTATCAAAAAAGAGGCATGGCATACTCTGGTCATCCATTTAGTACTGTAAGGCCTTGTTTAGATTCCAGATTTTTTTACTATCTCTCTATTACATCAAGTTTTAACCCGTATGTATGAAGCATTAAATGTAAAAAAATAATTAATTACACAGTTTAATTGTATATCATGAGACAAATCTTTTGAGTCTAGTTGATTTATGATTGGACAATATTTGGCACATACAAATGAAATGTGCTATGGTTGTAAAATTGAAATTTTTTCATTTTTTACATAATCTAAACAAGGCCGTACAGCGTACTATATGTTGGCATCGATCTCATCATCTCTCTCTTGGAAAGCAGAGCAGGAAGAAAAGATGTCTGCCTGGATTGGATCAAGTGAATGGTGGTAGGTGGTGATTTTATTTTATGCGACCCACCATATAGTACTAGCATTCTTTGCTAATACCATGGGCGCATGCATGTGCCCTTTCCTTGCGGCGGCTGCTGCTTCACTCCACATACACTGCACCTAACGTCTTGTTCAGTTCGTGGAGAGAGAGTGAAATTCGCAACTGTAGCACTTTTATTTGTATTTGGCAAATATTGTCTAATCGTGGCCCAACTAGATTCAAAAGATTCATCCTGTGATTTACAACCAAACTGTGCAATTAATTATTTTTTTACTTATATTTAGTGCTCCATACATGTGGATAAAAACTTAATGTGATGGAGAGAGAGTGAAAAAAGTTGCAAAGAAAATAAGGCCTAAACCTAATACAGCACTGCCACTGAGCCCTGTTATTACGTTCCTATATATAGACTCTGCTTTAGTCGTACAGAACACTTTCTCAGCCCGCAGTCTCCTTTTCATATTCGTTCGGATAAATATATATAATGCAAGTTTAAACCTTACTGTAGATCTAACCATCGATTGCTTGTGAGGAACAATGACATTGGTGCAATATGATCGATCGGGATGGACGGACGTTGCCTGACTGACAGAGTGCCTACTTTTTAGCTAGTGTGGACACATGTGCATGCGTGCAATTCTCGATGCAACTTGGTGGGGTCCTACCCGGTGTACTACGTGGAGTACTAGTACTAGAGTAGTCGTCGTTAAATCATTGGTCGACTTGGATCGGGTCAGTCGTCTCTCGATCTGTCATGGCAGGGCAACAGCATGGGTTCCTACAATGTCATTGTTCTAGTGGGCAGGCACGTGCTTTTGGTCATTCACAAACTACAAGAGAGCCATATGCACCTTATTCAGCAGACTAATGGGTACTCCCTCCGTCCCTTTTTAATTGTCGCTTGCGCTTCCCAAGAAACAAATGCCGGCAATTTTAATAAATACTAAATATTATCGATTAGTATCATAATTAGTATCATCGGAAAGATCTTTGGATCTAGTTTTTTAACAAATTTATTTAGAGACACAAATATTGCACGTATTTTCTATAAATCAAGTCAAACTCGTGGCACGAAAACCCACGGCGACAATTAAATAGGGACGGAGGGAGTACGTGCAACAACTAGTGAGGCGGAGTATACTTTTTTTCCTGAAAGAGAAAAAATACTGTTGCGCTAGCTTTCTGCACAAACCATATCTCTTTCAGTGATATACAGACAGAGAAATGTAATGCAATGTAAGCAATACATAAGCAGTGTACACACGCTATCTCAAATCTCAATACATCCATTCGTTTACAGCTACTCCGTCTCCGTGCGAGAGAGGTACGTACCTTTTTTTTTTTTTTGACACGTAGCCATTCGTCCCTAGCACAGCATCCGTGAACCTTCAGACACCGAATCCGCTGCATCAAAGTTCGATATCGCCTCATGAGTACCCCCACTAAAACAAGATGTTAAGAATGAGGACTATATAGTAATTTATCCTTGCTAGCTAGCATGCCTGAGTATAATGGAGAGGCTCCTGGAACAACAAGGTGGAGGTGGTTGGGTTGCTGTATTTATAGCCTTTAATGAATGAGTTGTATTTATAGCCTTTTATCAATGGAGATAAAACGTATGGAGGTCACCTTTGTTACATAAACGGACACGATCGTCTTAAGTTGGTCGCTTCTATTATAACAATCTATCTATTAACAAAGGCTGTTGGTATAAGAAGACCACCTCCGTAAAAAAAAAAATAACGAATGTGGTTGCATTATGATGACAATGGATCGTTAGTGGAGGCAATCGACTAATGATATTTGCCTCCATATAAAAAAGATTAATAGAAACAGACAACTTAAAATATCCGCCTCTGTTAATGGTCCAATAAAAAAGCGGAGTTGAATGCCTCATTAATTGTTAATGGAGGAGGATGCTTCTCCCCTAGCAGGGCCTTTCTTGCGAAATCTTTCATGTAGTAATGTAAGTTTTTTCACAAACTAGTACGTTTTCACACATATTTCATTAAGAATGTGTAGCAATGCAAGTAGATGTATGGAATATAAGAATATTTTATTTGTGTTGTCCATCGGTCCATCGAACATGGAGATCTGCTTTGCCTAAGAGCATCTCTAGCAATGGCACCCAAATCAGAGCCTCAAAATCTGATTTGGGTGCTTCTCCCTACTTTTGGGTCCTTGTTTTTTAGCTTCCACTCCAACAACCCTTAAATGTAGGCAGGCCCCTAAATCTATTTGATAGAATATGACACACAGGACCCGCTCATCACTATCTTTCTTCTTCATATGTACCATGATGAATTGGATGCAGCGTTGGGTTGTGCTCGCGCGGTGGAGCTGTGCTCGCGGCGTGGGTGGCGCTTGTGTGGCGGGGCGGCGTTCGCCGCGTGGGCGGCACCCGCACAGTGGGATGGTGCTGCTCGACAAAGCAGTGCTCGCCTGGCTGCAATGGAGGCCGCCAAAGGTAGGCAAGGATGTCAGGGGAGGAGCAAACCAGTAAAAGTAGGGTAGGGGCAAGGCAGATCACTGGGGGTTGCAAAGGTTGACGAAGAATCCATATGGACGTGGGGAGCAAACGAGCACAATGGTCGGATAGGGGCTAGAGGCGACCCAACAAAAATCAAGTTATACTTTTAGGGCTCAATCGAATTTTGAGGCTCAAATAGAGACTGCTGAAGTACTTTTTTTTTTTTGCTTGAGCCCCCATATTTAACTAGCAGGCTTAAATAGAGGTACCTGCTAGAGTTGCTCTAACATGATCAAATCTAGTACTATAGTACTAATAATAATATTATTAATTACATTGCCCTACTTTGAGTACTATATACAATCCGTGCAAGAGTCTACTAGTATGTACAGTATGTAACGTGCAGGAGACACGTACATGTGTGTGGATACGTGGAGATGATGATATGATATGATGTACTGTGACGCGGATAAAATGTACTAATGTGTGTTGAGCGATACTGAAAACACGGCCGGGATTTCGTCGCGATGGTTCCCTCAATGCACATGCAGATTGCTTAATTTCCGGCGGACACACCAGACACGTGCATGCTAGGTATAGTGCTGAACAACTACTAGACATCATCGTGATCTTGACTTGGATGGGAGCGGACTGGACTGTGGATGTGGATCGAGTCAGTCTGTCAGTCAGTCATGGCGGCCGCGTGTGGTCTCCTAGCAACTTCCTGCTCCGATCCGATCCGATCCCTCTCGCAAACAACTTTGCATCCATGCATCTGCTTTGTCCACTTGCACCAAAATCTGTACTCTATTTTCACTAACAAGTACGATTCTCTTCATGACAACCAAACCTGTAAGGGTGTAGTATGTTGCTATTTCCTTCCCGAGGTATTCTTGGTGAAGAATTTTATAGTGTTACTTCTAATAACATAGAATATAGTAAAACATGGATGAAATGATGACTTTCAATGCATTAGTTTTCATCTTTTGTTTAATACACATTTATTTAATTCTATGATTTATCTTGAGTTGGTAACCAAACAAAGAGAGAGTTTATATGACAATTTATTTCTTCTCACAAAACTCATTGCTTCTCTTTATTTATTTCTTTAAAGATGTTACCATGTCATTAGAATGTTTATTACGTGACAACTTATTAAGTGCAAATAAAACATCCACTAAAAATAACCTTATATATTATTACTCGGAACCAAATACCATCGAACTATGTCAAGTTAGAGGGGATGGAGAAAGAGGTCTATACGGATCGGGAAGGGGGATCGGATGTAGATGGAGCTACGTCACCCTTATCACTGTTGCAAAACTTGTTGATTGAGAGATTGCTCATAAGGGGATAGAGGGGGTATAGCAGCAGCCACATAGACGAAGGATCAATGTTGTGCATCCTCGTGTGTGCCTTGAGGCCACTGAAGCCGTGAAAACGTAGCTTGTCTCAGCTCCTTCTCACAATGCAAATTGTCACTGAAGCCGTTTTAGCACCCCAAAAAAAAAAAAATCTCATACCAGTTCTAAGTCTATTGGAAAAACTTCTCCATAAGAAAAACCACAGATGAAACCTCTTGAGGAGAAGCGGGAGCCTTCCCAAACTAGCTCTATAGGTATTGTCGCTAGTCATTCAACACTACGTAATTCCACTGCTACTACCAGGTGTCATCCAAGAACTAGTGCTCTCCGTAAATTGGGGTGTGGTTGACATACTTGTTGACTCATTGTAGAGTTGTACCTTGTGCTTGGCGTTCACATGCACGAACCTTGCTCATGTAAACAACTGCCCCTCCCAGGTGGTTCTGAACTCTGTACTGGTGACCTTGTCACCTTGGGGGCTGGGGTTTGGATCTATATATATTGGTGCGTGAAATTAGAAATTGGAATCGATTTTCCAGATTTTTTTTTTTTTTTTTTGCATGAGCAAGAAAAAGTTCAGATCGATCTATACTCGCAAAAGTCAAAAGGAAAAGGAATCGTCTGTAAAGCGGGGACGGGGCAAGAAATTAAAAGATAATGGTGATCATTTGAAGTCAGGCCATGTGATGCGATGTAAAACACTTATATTATAAAATAATAATATAGTAACAGCGAGGAGGATCGGATGAGATTTTTCTACCGGAGCAGGAACAAAAATCGGTACTGGGACATGGACGGCCGGGACGCCGACATGGTGGTGACTGGTGACTAGTACTAGTACTAGTGGACAACCACGTGCCCTGCACACGGCACGGGCGGCGTTGTTTTTTATTAGCGAGTGACACTGACACTACTGGTGGATGGATCCGAGATGCCGTCGGACGGAGCACTCATTCAAGCTGTGGCTATGGCGGCGACAACTCTGTTGCTGTTGCTGTTGCTGTTTGAGCGGAAGCAGCTGTTCCGGCGGATCTCGCCGACGTTCCCCTGCGGTCCCCTGAGCTGGCTCATCTTGATCATGGAGGTGGCGAACTGCTGGAAGAACCACCAGTGGTTGTCGGCGAAGCCCTGGACGAGATAGCTGGTGCGCTGGTCGGTGAGCAGCCCCTGGTCCGACGGCAGCATCACCCCCTTGTTCTTCTTCAGCGTCAGCTCGATGAAGTAGAGGTTGTCGAACGCCGCCGGCGTCAGGAAGTCCAGGTCCCGCAGCGTGTCGGCGCTGCCGGAGGCGGAGCACGTCGCCGTCACGCACCGGGTGATGTCGTCGCTGGCCGGGCCCGCCACGTCGCCGAACGAGCTGCACCGCGCCTTCCCCACCGTGTGCGCGCCCGACAGCGCCACCAGGTCCGCCGGGTCCGAAAGGTTCCTGCTGGCGAACGCCGACAGCAGCTCGTCCACGGTCGCCGTCGGCGGCGGCAGCGAGAACACGTCGTTGCTGGACGCCGGCGACACGCTGTCGAGGCGGCCGAGGGGCACGGTGAAGGAGGGCCCGCCGGACAGGCTCACGGCGTCGCGGGTGGCCAGCACGGTGATGTCGGCGCACGAGACCGTCGGCCCGCACGCCGCGTGCACCTTGACGCGGATGTCCTCCACCAGCTGCACCGCCTCCTGCTGGATGCCGACGTTGGGCGGGAAGCCGGGGCCGCGCTCGCCGTTGTCCAGCAGGATGGACGCGTCGCACCCCTGCGGGAAGCAGTCGTGGAAGAAGAGCCGGAGGAGCCCCGCCGTGAGACGGACGTTCTGCAGGAGCGCCGCGTCCACGGTGGACCGCACGATCGTCTCCAGCTGCGGGCACGAGTCCACGTGGAAGTACACGGACAGCTCGTTAGCGCCGGCAGGCGGGGCACTGCTGCCGCCGTCGTCGTTGGTGTTGGTACCCACAGGCAGCAGGACGGACCTCGACGACACGGCGGAGGCGGCGAGCAGCACGCCGACGGCAGCGGCCAGGACCAATACACGGCCGCTCATTGTCCTTGCTACCAGTGTGCCACTAGTGGAGTTGCTAGTACTAGTATAGGTGACAAACGACCAAAGGTCCCCTAGCTTTGCTGGAGTAGGTACTGAAGCCCGCAGCAAGGTGGTGATAATTTTATAGCCAGTTCATCAGCCACGGCGATGGATCTGGATTGGTTTAGAGTATGGCCACTACGAATAAAGTCAAATCTTTTGGTTGCATGATTGTACTGTCATATTATTTATTAACGCTGGTCTTAAGCATTCACTCCCTTGTACAGTAGTTAGCTCATCAATTTTTCTCTCTCTCACACACAGTCTCTATTTATTTGGATCTAATGTTCGAAAGTTTAGGGTATGTATAACCTAGAGACAGCAAGCTGTCTGTATGATGATGTCACATTACATATAGACGGCTAAATAGACAGCACATACAATGAGTTGTTTGTTTAGCTGTCTATTAGTTTTTATATAAATATGAAGTTAGTTCTTATATGATGAGTATTTTTACATAAATATGAAGTATTTTTACTTAAATAGACAGCGCATACAATAGGTTGTCTGTTCTAAAGTATAAATATATCACTTTATGATGAGTTTTTTTTACATAAATATGAAGTCAAAGTTATATTCTGAAGACTATATCACTATATAAAATTATTTCTATCTAAAATGACTTTCTTTTTCTATATAGAGGAGTACATCACTCTTCTCTTCTCTCTCCTCCACTTTGGCATATATAATTTTTAGTATACTGGTTTTATTGGGGTCTCATGTGTTGGAAATAGTGTAAACTGGTTTCATCTCCATAAGGACATCCCAATGAGACAAACAAATTAAATCACTGGTCTGAAAACAATAAAGAAATAAGTAGTAGAGAGTGAGATGTGGCAGAGCAATGGAGCCGAGAGAGAAAAGTTCTCGAACCAGTGTGTGCGAGACTAGCGACTGAGACAGCGCTAGTTCGGTGCTCCTCCTCTGCGCACGATAGAACTTCGGAACAAGTAGCGATTTGAGAACTGCCGGGATGCCTAGAAGTTGGTTTACTCGCTCTCTGAGATGAGATAGGATCATCACTGCAAGATGAGAAGTACCAGGATGGATACGATTAATAGATACTGTCAAATTGATAGTCGAATGTACTAGCAACTCCAGTGGAGCTCCTAAACAGCCTCTATTCTAGTTTTTAGGAGTTCTAGTACAAAAATAACTTCAATGGACCTCATATTTAGACTCCTATTTTAGGAGGACTTCTAAAATATAGTTTCAAGTGCTTAGAAACAGGAGGACCCTATCCATCCCCTAGTAATAGGGTCTTGGGCTGGAGTTGGAAGTAAATTTAGGTCCCTATTTTTTATAAGCCAACATGCAAATGGAAAAACTAGGAGCCCAATTTACATGTTAGGCTGGAGTTGCTCGAGATGTGCAGATATTTTAGGATTAGACGGATTAATTAATCGTTTAAGGGGCACGACGCTCGATGCCGCATCGTGTCAGTTCACGCGATCTAATTACTCCAGGGACGATCTAGAGACGCACTTAGTCGTGCCTGCATGTGCAGGGGCAGTGCCACCGGCAGCTAGATTAGATACCGACACTGCCGGCTGCCTAGCTACCTGCACCGCACCGGGCCGCGTGTGCCGTGCGCACGCCGCTCCATCGCCTCCGCGTGTGACTCCATCGCAAGTCGCTGCAGTTCCTTCATCGTCTCTTGCGTCTGCGTTTGGCTCGTGGACACGGTGGGATACAACCATCTATTTTATTTTTGAAGTAGTATGGTCATAATTTGGACAACGAGGATAGGAAGGATTTGTCTCTGCCCACCCCGTCGGCGCCTGGCGCCCGCGTCAGGGTCCATGGTCGAGCTGGAGGCAGGGGGCTAGGTCCATGGCTGAGCTCGTGTCTGGACTTGCGACAGGGCTGCAGCCGATCTCACATCAGGGGAGGAGGGGCCTACACCGGGCTCTTATTTAGATTTAAAATGTTAAAACAAAGAAACTGTAGCATTTTGTTTGTATTTGGTAATTATGATTTAATTGTCAACTAACTATATTTAAAAGATTTATCTCGTGATTTATAATTAAACTATATAATTAGTTATTTTCTACTTAAATTTAATGCTGGCTAAAAATTGATGTGATGGAGAGAGAGTGAAAAAATCTGAAATTTTGAGGGAAAGAGAGAACAAGGGCTGGGGCTATTAGGGCAACGAGTATCTTCACAAGGGGAGGCTGACGTCATAGAGGAACGAGTGGATAGGAAACGAAGTAGAAAGAAACATCGCTCGGTCATCCTCCACTCAATCCCCTTGCTACATGCTTATTCACCAACTCTCTCTCTCTCTCTCTCTCCAACCATGTCAGAGGTAGATCTACAGGGTATGCCAGGTATGCACCGGCATACCCTGCGAACCTAGGAAACATTACTGTATATATACATATTTTTCTGAAAAAAGGAAAAAAAACTTACTACCCGAAAGCTCGCCCACTTGCTGCTGGCTCGCATGCAACGTGATGGGAGGCCCACACGGCCCACGAAGCCATGCGACCACAACCACGTTGACGCCTACAGACCTAGCAATCTCGACTTTTCGAGCCACACCATGTCGTTGCGCCGCCTACTCATCCTAATCCTATTGATCGATCCAGCAGTCCTCGTCTCATCATCTATACACTCCACACTGCGTCGTGGAGGGATCAACTGAGCGTCTGAGCACACGGCCACACAACAGATGGATCAGGCAAGCATATGGTCAGTTCTCCACACTCCGGTAGGGATCCTGGTCAAATTGGTAGTCGGCGCATACTATCTTAGATTGGTTAAGGGAGATTCAATCTTCTAAAATTCTGTCTACTTTCAATACTTGAATTTGACTCAACATCAAAGACAATCAAGATCAGCAACTACATATCATGTTGGTGTATGTCTAGTTGCAAATTAGAAATTTGTTTAATTATTTGGGAGTGTGTTTTCAATATTTGTACAGTTATGAAGAGAGAGGGGCGAGCAACTCTTTCAGGAACATGTGGTAAACAAGGTGAGCAACGACGGCTTCTGCTGTTGCTTCTTCAAATCCTTCATCTGATTGTAAGTCTCTTACTATCTTTTATGCGGTGTTTGAATTATTATCTATATTCTATTTATGTATCTCTGGACATTTTTTGCTTTAACCCTCAAATTTAAGACTTATCTTGTAATTTAGTGCATATATACCAAATTACATTAAAAATTTTAAATGGTTTTACTGAATTATATATGAAAATGTTTTTACTAGCATACCCTAACCCTAAACTAAAATCCTAGATCCGCCACTGAACCATGTCATTGTCCATCCATTGCTTATCAGCACCTCATCCCAATTGCCCTCAACTACGTATTCTCACCGAACCATCGAAGACTGGGGGTGTTTGGATGGTATGGAAAAAGTTCTGCCTATGTCACATCGGAATGTCGGAAGAGGGTTTCGAATATTAATAAAAAAACAAATTACAGAACTCGTCAGGAAACCATGAGACAAATTTTTTAAGTATAGTTAATCGGCCATTAGCAAATATTTACTGTAGCAGTACATTATCAAATCATGGACTAAATAGGCTTAAAAGATTCATCTCGTAAAATTATTGCAATCTATGCAAATACTTATTTTTTTAGACTATATTTAATACTCTATATATGTGTGACGAAATTCGATGGAACGGAATAAAAAAATTTGCCCCTTCGATCCAAACACGCCCAGACACCATGCCGTAACCCTCGTTATCTCACAACTAGTCTCTATTCGCTAGAGGCCGACACAACACTACCTTTCGCTAGAGGCTGGAGCCACACCTCACCATCGTACTAGTGCCCCCGGTTGCTATGTCGCCTGAGCGGCTGAGCCGTAGCTAACCACCGCGACGATGTAGCATGTCCAACTCGCGAAAGCACTGGTATGTGCGCATGCCCACAAATGTCGAGCGCTCGTGCTTTTTTTTTTTTTTGGCTTATTGTAGGTAATTGATGCAAACTTCATTTCATCTTTCCATGGGTAATGTTGTGCTTGCTGCCGTTATTATTAGATATGAAGATGAATAGAAAAAAAAAAAAAACTAATGAGTATCAATAGGCAGGCCCAATAAAGGGGGGGGCTCTTCTCCATGGTGGCCCAATTAGTGGCCCGTTAGCAAGTGGCGACAACAAGATACTACTATGACTTTAAGAATTGTTCTATTTGTTTGTTTCTTCCTTCTTATTAGATCTAGAAATGCATGGATCGACATCAAATAAATAAATTGGTGTGTATATATATAAAATAAATAAATAAATAAAGAAATAAAACAGAAATGCACGGATCAACCTCAAATAAATAAGAAAAATTGCATTGATAACAAACCTAGGATCGGAGTAGCAGGCTACATTTTTTTTATTAAGAGGAAAATAGGAGAAGCTAAGCACCAAAATTCGCCCCAACGTCGTCGTCAACGATAACTAAACTTGGATGGTCGTTGGGTGTACTTGGCTAGACAAGGAACTAGAGTAGTTGGTACAACCATGAGCAACTAATAAGCTAAGCTTAGTTGGTAGTACAACCATGCATGAGCAACTAAGCTAGCTTTATAGTAGCTTCCTGACAAATACAGTAACATACTAGGTATTATTATTTGACGATCGACATATGACCACATGATGATGGCAGCCTGTGGCGGTCTCGATCGATCTGCTGCTTCTGCATGTATGCATCAAGCTAAGCAGAGGCCGCAAGCAGGCCCTGGTCGTCGCCTGCGCCGCTAGAGCCAGCTGCGGCTGCAAGTAGTGCAACGGTGGTGTCGACGCCGGTGTCGCGCTTGAAGCAGTTGCGGCGGGCTTTGATACCTCCGGCCGTGTTCTTGAGCCCGCTGAGCTTCTGCATCGCCTGCGCGAACTTTTCGAAGAACTGGCCCTGGTTGGTGGCGAAGACGTCGACCATCCAGCGGGTTTGCTGGTCGTTGGCCAACACCTGGTCGGAGGTGAGCACTCCCATCTTGTTGATTAGGTCAACAAAGTACCTGTTGTCGAAGGCGTCCGGCGTGAGCACGTCCAGGTTGTGCTGCCGGTTGTCGTCGCCGCCGGCGCAGAAGCGGGCGAGCCCCTTGGTGAAGTCGTCGTTGGGGCTCCCGGTGCGGTCTCTGAAGGAGCTGCACCGCGCCTTGCCGACGGTGTGGGCGCCGGAGAGCGCCACCACCTCGGTGGGGTCGTGGAAGCCCTTTTTGCGGAAGGTTTCGAGGAGCGAGTTGACGTTGGCATTGGGGGCCGGTAAGGTTTCGGTCACTTGCTCTCGTCGTGCAGGATCCACGCTATCCAGGTGGCCGAGCTGCATGTTGATCAAAGGGCCACCGGTCTGCCATGGATATGTGCATGCACAGTTAATTAAGCTTCATTCACTTCGAACGTACATACATACATACATAGATACATACCAGGTTGACGGCGTGGCTGGTGGCGACGGCGAGGATGTCGGCGCACGAGACGCTTCGTTCTCCGCACCTCCCGTGCACGGTGGCTCGGATGGTCTCGATGAGCTGCAGCGCCGCCTGCTGCAGGCCCTTGTTCTGTGGCTCCACCCACTGCTCGCTGTCTTTGTGGGTCTTGTCCAGCAGCAGCGACGCGTCGCACCCCTGCGGGAAGCAGTCGTGGAAGAAGATGCGCAGGAGGCCCGCCGTCACCTGGGGATTCCTCCGCCGCTCCGCCTCCACGGCGGTGCGCACCAGGCCATGCAGCTGCGGGCACGACAGTGCGTGGAAGTCCACGGACAACGCCACCCCTGCTGCGGCTGCGGCTGCGCACAGGGCGACGAGCGTGGCCAGGAGGAGGACATGGACGACGACGTTGCCTGATCTGCGGCTTGCCATCGATCTACTAGCCAGTTATAGCAGATCGTAGTACGTATCAAATCAAGCAAGAACTGTATGTATTCTATTGTATGCAGCAGCTGCTCTGCTCTGCTGATATATATAGCTAGGCAGGCGCTGCATGCAGTACTGGATCGACTCTGATTAATTGATCGTAGCTAGTGGCAAGCATTATACTACTATATATGGATTATGGAGATTGATGTTTGCCTTTGATCGATACATATATATCACGTGGATGGATACCTATATACAGCAAGTATAGCTCCATTCAGAGCCCCTACACTAATCGACGAAGCTGCTGCTGCATCGAGACTCGAGGTCGAGGATGCATCAATAGTAATCTCGCTCCACTCGCATGGCCATCAATTTGATTACTCAGCTACTAGCTGATTAATTTAAGTGGAGTAGTTTAAGCTCCTCACCCACCAACGATCAGTGAGATACCTTCGTTTGTACTCCGCCTTTCATAAAAATAATAATGTAATTGCTGTATTTCGAGGAATTAACTGCTTTCAAGTTTGACTAAATTTACATGAAAAATATGAATATTTATGGTACAAAAATAAGTATCCATTAGATTAATTATAAAACCTATGGTGCGCATAGATCGTTTCAGTTCTCTCAAGAAAACGTTTCCGGCCGGAGATGTATCAGAATCACTTCATGATAATGTTTGGCGAGTAGACTAGATTCCGATCGTAGAAATCTTCAAAATCGCATAAATAAATATTCTTCAATGAAATTTAAAACTTTTTGTAGGCAAAGAACTTAAATACAACCTATTTTAATTTATTTTACTTCAAAAGAAATAATTAAAAATTATGGTTGCTAATACAAAACGGGGGGCAAGAGAATTAGAATCGTACAAAACTTGCTAACAAGCGATTCATTCTCCTGGTAGAAGTTGTGCGAAATAGAGCCTAAATCAATTAAGACTCTTATCTCTAATTTTAAATGCGTACGCTCTAACATCACATAAAATCCACTTATCCACATGCATTAATATAGTAATTAACTAACTTGCGCACGCAGCGCAACTGATCGATATGATCGAGGGCGATGCATCAATCTCCATGATGCTGCCGGCCACGCTATCTCGGCTATCCTAGCTACTCGATCGACTCAAATTAGGAAGGCAGCTATACACTAGTGGGCAAGTGGATTAAAATGACACATGATTTAGCGAAAAGTACTCCCTACATGGATGGGCAAGTGGGTTAAAATTACTACGCATGCAATGCCCAATTGAAGTTACTAAATGAATAGCTCATCACCACCGAGGATCAATGGGATTCCTTCTTCTCCCGAGGCAAAGGGCAAAGCTGGCGAAGTGGCGATAGATCCTAATCCTGCTATCTATACACACCAGCGGCGCCGCTTCTCGCCACCCCGCCTACTACCTGCACTGCAGACTGCAGTGCACAGGCACTGGGTCGCTGCATGCACCCAGCCAAAATAAGGGCCCATAGCTCGCCATTTTCATCCACGTGCATGGTCAGAGCACACAGCTCTCAATTCTGACGATGCACATATCGGCATAGTTCGTGTATATATTATATATATATATATATGTGCCTGCTTACATACCCATCAGAGCGAGTGTAGCTAGCGTGCTTTCGATCAGTACATATGCTAAATAAAACGGTGTCTAAACACGCTCCTAAAGCATTCTAATTAAATCATGTCTCTAAACACGGTATGAAAATTAAACATTATATTCCACCACAAAATATGAGATGCATCTCGTTTTTATGTTGTGAAACGATGTTTCCAAAATGAAATTCAGACATGGATATTGCAATCAGTGGTGGAGCTTACAGAACACCAAAGGGGGCCAGAGCCATCAATAAACTAGAAGAATGTCCCGCGTGTTGTTACGGGACTCTAGTTGATATAAAAAACTATTACATGTATGCATTAGATCCATATGTTCTTTGCATTGGTTCTTAATCGAATAAGAGAATACCCTGCATGCTAGGATATTAATTAAAATTAAGTGTCACTATACTGTGGTTTTATGTGTGTGGCATTTGTATACAACGATCTTCGGATCTATCAAAACTTCATTTTGATAAAAGCGCAATCCAAAACTTTGACTTCTGTATACCACGATCTTCGGATATGTCAAAACTACATTTTGATAAAAGCGCAATCCAAAACTTCGACTCCTGAAAACACGCAAAGTGTAGAGTTTTGAAACATTTAATATTTATCGATGATAATTAGTTTACATACATCAGGTGAAGTTGAAAGGGGTCAACTCATAAAACACAAAGGAAGAAATAAAAAAAACTTACAATAAATTACCTAATGGGGTGATCACGGATGAACAGATCATCTTAGTGCATGCCGCTACAGTAAAAAGAATCAATGGTATGTCATAGAAATAATTATTATCTGTCAAGCTCACATGCAAGGATTCATAATCTAGTCTAGTCTTTAAAAAGCGGTATATAATATAACAAAGCTAATGAGAGTAAAAGGGACTTCTAAAAGCCGCGAAGCATTCCAATGAAAGATGTCTCTTCAGCCAAATCAAAGGATAATCTTGGTTTCATTGTTGGTGATCCTACTCATTTTGAGATTCAGTATATCTGCTTGGAACTGGTGGGGTAGTGAGGAGAGGAGAAGAGGTCCTCCAGGCCTCACGAGATGTACTCGGCTGGACATTTGGCCTCAGTTCCTCGTAGCGAGCCAAATCCAAGCACTCAGCGCCAGTTGCAAGACGAAGCGCGACGGCAAGGCCAGTCTGCATCACTCTGGCTCTACTCTTTACTGCTCTTCTGCTCGGACCAGCTCGTGGATCCAACGTGGAAGGATATAGAACATGGCTCTCTTGATCCTAACTGCACGGAGTGCCTTGCCTTGCTGACTATCTATATATATAAGACTCATGAGATGGCCATTCACTGTGTGGTTAGTGTAAGGTCGGAGGAGGCAACCTTATCGCGAGTGAGAGGAAGATTAGTGCAATAGTGAAGTTG
This sequence comes from Chrysopogon serrulatus, assembly GCA_015844335.1. Classification (NCBI taxonomy): domain Eukaryota; kingdom Viridiplantae; phylum Streptophyta; class Magnoliopsida; order Poales; family Poaceae; genus Chrysopogon; species Chrysopogon serrulatus. The sequence continues at coordinate 25,597 of JADLZL010006085.1, read as the reverse complement.
TTTGTTTTATTGCTTGACCCATGAAATTCTGAGGCATGCAAAGTGGCAACGCCTATTCCGCTGCAGGAACTGTAAAGACGCACACATAATGGAGTGCACATGCAGCCTATACGGATGGCCATCGATTGACAGTTTTGGCTCCTGATATTCTATAATGCGGCAGTTTCTTTTATTTTCTTTTGCCATCAACAGTGGGCCAAATGGGGGATAAATGGATGAATTTGATTCATGCGTATGATCGGACGGACTATATTAAGCACAATGACATGGAACGCTGTAGGATTAGATAGACTCACTGTTGGGATTTATCTTTATATGATATATAGATTAGGGGGGCGGTCACTGATGATGCGTGAAGCAATTTAGCCATTTTGGCCTTACCAATCCTCTGATTTTTTTTATTTTCTAGTGCTAAATCTATTTTTACGACATATTTTCATGAGTTATAGTAAGAATTTTGTTCGGGATGCTCGTGACCAAATCTATCTTAGATTTTTCTTTGGGATATTTAGAAGCTTAGTACAATTTTTTTTATTTAAAAAACTATCAGATGTTTACCAGATTTTCCTTTTTAACTAAAATGGATGGAACCGCCTTGGAAACCACAGTGGTTTCAGAGTTGTGAGAGACAAGTAGATTAATTTTGGAGTTGAAGGTGAAAACTTAACTTCCGCGATAGTTAAATTGGGCCTTTTCATCATAGTAATTTGATATGCTTTTTCGTCGCCGTTTTGGAATATTGGGCCTCCCTAGGTAGCCCAAAGGTTGTGTCCTCATAGTTTGACAGAAAATGCATGCAGTACTCAGGCTAGGCCCACATTGGAGGTAATTGCATACTATGCATTCAATTCTTTCTATAAGACCATAATACTTTGACCTAGATTTTAGAGCCATTTTAAATTTTTCATAAAAACCATAGGCGGATAATTCAGAAATAGATCAAAAGGTATTTTATGTTTTCATTTATAATTGGATGCAAATTTAGATGATTGTTTTAAATTATCCTTCATCACGAAAGAGAGGTAAGTTATTTTCATGCAAATTTAAAGGATTGTTTTAAATTATCTTTTATATCTTTTATAATAACATATGTGGGCAATTTAGATGTAAAGTTAGGAGTTTATTTTTCACGAGGGCAAAGGTGGGTATAAAATAAAATAGATCCAATGGATATTAGGTCAATCTCAATAGAAATTTTATGGGCGTTAAATAAGTTGACATGCCATAGTATAAAGAGAGAGAGAGAGAGAGAGAGAGAGAGAGAGAGAGAGAGAGAGATGATAAAAGTTTAATGGGATGAAATGAGTTTAATGAGAAACAAACTTGTTGGTACTATTTATTGGAAAGTGTCATGAAACCTCCACTAAGATTGACCTTAATAGCAATGATGATTGGAGGGAGTCTGCTAACCTAGAGCCAAGATGCTTTTTTTTTAAAAAATCTTGTTATGATAAATGTTAAGATATATATTAACCATAGTATGCAATTTAACTTGATAGAACTATATATCTTAATTTCTATTGATGAATGGTGTGGTAAGCAGGTTGGAGCATAATCAAGTATTCAAGTGTGAGTAACGAGCTTGAACAAGCAAGCGTGGAGCAAGAAGCCCCTCATGACGTACGTGGGTACTTAAACTTTGCATGCAGTCACCAACCAAAGCAAGATAACACTCGTAGGAGTACACGTCACCACAGATATGACTGGCACAGTATAGTATAGTATATAGGACGCCGGCCGACGACGTCTTGCTAGTACCGCAGGATATATATGTAGTTGGTCAACGGGCCGACGCGGCGAAGCCCTCGGCATCGTCCTCGACGTCGTCAAGGATGCTCATCTGGGCGGCGTTATTGGTCCTGAAGCAGCTGCGGCGGCGGATCTCGCCTACGTTCCCGGGGGGCTTCCTTGGCACCTTGCTGAGCTTGACCATGGAGGCGGCGAACTGGGCGAAGAAGACGTCCTTGCTCGCCGCGAAGCGCCTGACGATGGGCGCCGTGGTGGGGTCCCTGATGAGCGCCATGTCGGAGGTGAAGACGCCCTTGCTGGCGTTGAGGTTCTTGAAGTAGACGTTGTCGAAGGCGTCGGGCGTGACGACGTCCAGCTGCTGCAGCCGGTTGGGGTCCCTGTCGCAGGCGGCCTTGAGCTGCCTGGCGAAGGCGTCCTCCTGGCTGTCGGCGCGGTCCTGGAAGAAGGGGCAGATGGCCCTCCCGACGGTGTGCGCGCCGGAGAGCGCGACGAGGTCGGCGGCGTCGCGGATGCCCCTGCTCCGGAACGCGGTAAGGAGGTCGCGGACGCTGGCGGTGGTGGGCGACGGGAGCGCGTTGACGTCGTCCTCGGGCGCCGGCGCGAGGCTGTCGCGCTGGCCCAGCGGCACGGGGTAGGAGGGGCCCCCGACGCGACGACGGCGGCGCGGGTGGCGAGCGCGGTGACGTCGGCGCAGGACACGGTGGGCCCGCAGGCGGCGTGCACCTTGGCGCGGATGTCGTCGATGAGCTGGAGCGCGCGCGGCTGCAGCGTGGTGTTGGGGCCCATGGCCTGCTCCGTGGCGTTGCCCCCCCCTCAGGAGCACGGACGCGTCGCACCCCTGCGGGAAGCAGTCGTGGAAGAAGATGCGGAGGAGGCCCGCGGCGAGCGCGATCTCCCCTGCGGAGGGCCGCCCGCACGGCGGTGCGCACGATGTCCTCCAGCTGCGGGCACGACGCGGCGTGGAAGTCCACGGAGAGAGCTGGAAGGAGGACGTCGCTGCCGCCGGCACCCTGCACGGCGGCTGGGGAGAGCACGGCGAGGGCCGACAGCAGCAGCAGCAGCAGTAGCATGGACATCGTCCTAGGGCTACTCCTAACGCTGCTGCTGCTGCTTCGCGCCATGTTTCGTCTGTACACGTACGCTAGCTACTAGCTAGCTGCACTCTGTCCGATCCACGACAGTTGCTGATGCTGCTGGCTAGGCTTGTGGTTTCCTCACGACAAGGGGTGGCCGGTATTTATAGCCGTACCGCACGTTAGGCTGTAGCAACTGCACCCTGCACAGGATATCTATAGCCTTGCTCACCAAGGCAGCTGACTGAGGCTAGCAGCTAGGCAAAGACGATGGATGCAAGAACCATGCAAGAAGGAGGAAGAATGGCGACCTGGTCGAGAGAGAGAGAGAGAGAGAGAGATCCTCATGAGCGACCACGTGGTGCTGAAAAAACGGTAACTAGTCCTAGAAAGCTGGGCTGGCGCGCTACGTGTGCTCGGGCAAGCAGGGCCAATATGGACACGTACTCATGAATGGTTGTTGCTCTGTTTACTCGATCCCATTATAATTTTTTTCTTCTTATGTACTAACTCTATTCTAAATTATAGTTGATTTGACTTTAATTTTTAACCCTAAGTTTGACTACTTGTGTTACTCAAAAAATTAGGTCAAATATTCCATCTTTCGTTGTGGCTTACTTTACTAATAAAAATTCTTTAAGAATAATTTGAACTTGATTATATTTATATAAATTTTTTGAACGGTCAAATTTAGAGTTAAAAAGTCAAAAAAACTATAATTTGAAATATAGGGATATCTAACACGCCGCTTAAGTAACAATTAAACCGACAAAGTCGTAGCAATATACATATAAACATAAAGACGTTTGACCTTTTGACACCAAGTTTGACTACTCGTCTTATTTAATTCTTTTTTGTAAAATATCATTTTTTTTTGTCGTGGCTTACTTTACTAATAGAAGTTCTTCAATAATAACTTAAATTTGGTCACATTTGTACAAATTTTTTAAATAAGACGAATGGTCAAACTTAGGACAAAAAAAGTCAAATGTCTTATAATTTAAAATGGAGGGAGTACTACTAGTCAGTCAGGAACCGTGAGTTGGGGTGACAAGAACCACTGTTTTAGGGGAAGAAAACGAAGAAAAAACACCACCGAGATGTTGACTGCTCTTATGTTTAATCTGTGGAGTTTAGACTTTGGAACATATACCTACCTATATGCAAGTCAAGTCAGAGCTTTGAGCGAATGAAGCAAAAAAACAGAACTTTGAGCGGTTGAGTTTATTGCTCTATCTGTCCTAAATTATAAATTGTTTTGATTTTTTTATTTATCTATTTGCTATATATCTAGATATTATTATATCTAAATACGTAGCAAAATGAATATATAAAAGGGTCAAAAGCGACTTATAATTCGACTTATAATTTAAAACGAAGGAAGTAACTGCGAAATCATCATAGCTCAGCCACAGTATTCCAAAGGAAAGGAACTTCCAACTCCTCCGATCCGTTTTCAGTTTTTGCATTTTTTTCTTTCGAGTTTCGTTATCTGATCCAAACGGGACCCTGTATAGCTAGTCTTAAGCTGCAAACGGGACCTGTTAACCAAATATATAAGCTACCCTACCCCCTATATATCCATGCATGTTGAGTAGTATTAGTATATTGGAGTGAGCTTGTGGGGCCAGGTAGTAAATTTAAATTGATTGGCTTGGATTAAAACTCTTTGTAATCCAAACCAATAATGAAAAAGAAAAAGACTGGCCCCCTACCACACAGTACTGTATGAATAGTCCTTGAAGAATGGGTTTGAAAAGTCTCACTTGGGTGGTTGCATTGCGAACTTGGGTGGTTGCATTGCGATTGCAGATAAGGAAGGATAGGATCGGACAATATTTGGTGCAAGTCAAGTCAGCGGAACAGGGCCTAGCTAATGGAGTACGTGTCAGTACAAGAAACAGGAATAGTGAAATGGCCAATTGCACAACATACATGTACACGTGCATGCATGCAACGGTCATAGCATCTGTCAGCATTGTGTCTCCAAGCCTCCTAATTGTTAAGAATAGAAATTTAGAAGAAAAACGTCTCTCCAGCAGCTTCTTTAAATAGTTATTTAGACCATTCTCTATTCTAGATTTTCGCTCATAGATAGTGAGAATAGCCCTCTAGAATATGCGTATAATATAACTGTTAAAGAGTGATAAAATATAAAAAACAATTTTTATGCAAATGAATCTCTAAATCATAATTTAGAGATTGGATTTTAGAATGACTTTTGGAGATGCTCTTAAGTAGATTTTTTTTCTCCGAGCAATTCGAGAGCCAGACTGGGGTATAGTCGTATAGATTCCTAGACTTTTTGTTCTTTATTTAATTTGTCGTCACCCAAAACTTGTCCAGGAACAGAGCCACGGCTAACAAAGGCGCCGGCCACCGAAAGAGCCAATGCAGTCAGTAGAGAAAGAATTGAGATTAAACATAAGGATTACATCCAGGACTGCCTCGAGAGGCAAGCTAGGAGTTTAGAGGCTGAAATGTTCGTTTAAAGTTCTTAGAATTTGAAGAAAAAAATTAACTTAAAAATTGTCCACTATAGAGTTCTAGATCATGTTAAGAGCTATATTATCACATCAGATGTTGTTAGAAAAATTGATTTTCAAATTAGAAATGAATGTTTGGCCTCTATACGATCCTAGATAAACGAATGGTCAATTGCAAAGTTGTAGGTCTTAATGAGAATTACAATTTTGGTATAGACTATATCAACATATATCTAAGATCATTTCAAAAATTTAAAAAATTAAATTATAAAATCTAGTAGCTTAAAATGAATATTTGAGCCTCTAATATAAAAATATATTAAATGAAAATGTTATAAAATTTTGAACGTGTCCAACTCTGCAACTTTGATATAAAGCTTATTTTCATATATGTGACATTATATGAAAAAGTTAATGCCCTTTATATAAAAGGAAGAGAGGGGCCAAATGATAGGTGGCCCCACTGCTACATCAACAAAATCACCTAAAAAACCACTTTGAAATGGTCCATGGATATATTTTTTTTTCTAGATTTAAAAGTCAAAATGTCCATATTGTGTTTATAGCAGTGGGGCCAAATGAATGTTTTGTTTTCTTCCAGTTCCATTAAAACCAAGGCCCTACATGATTCATGACAAAAGGTGACAGAGGTGGATGGTTATTTCACAAACAAGTTTGTGTTTGTCTACCTCCTCAGTCACCACTAAGTCATCTATAATCCATCGTGGATACGCAAGCAAGACATTGGAACCTGCATTTGTGAGGCTTGGCTATGAAGGGATTGACAACTGTGAGGCTATAAACCACATTGCTTGCACTTGAACGGTTAAAGTAATAAAGCTATATATGTAAATCGAGAAGATTAACCCTGTTTGGTAGAGTTTCTTTGCAAACGACTTTACCTAAGGAGTCAGAGAAGCCAAATTAAAGAAGTCATGCATGTTAGTTTTAGATGGCTTCACCCTTATAATAAGAAGGGTTAATTTATTCTCTGTGTAAATTCTCTCACGGAGTCATTTCATGTGTGCTAGTGTTTGATTGGTTTGTCAAGAAACCATGACTAAACTAAAGCGCTCGAGAAGCTCTGCGAGTTGCCTAAAAAATACAGACGCCCGAGGCGCCTCGGCGTGCATGTGGTCGACAAGCTGCAGCGTGACCGGCCGAGGAGGCCGGGTGCATGCATGAGCCCCATTAATTGCCTGCCCACATACCTCGATATATAGATGATGTCTGCCACTGCCCGGCTCGGCCGGATAAAACTACCTACTCCGAGCAGTTAACAACGTGACAAAATAATTCACTGCACGTGCTATACTATATACATACTGTGTTCCATTATATATATTGTCCAAATATACGCCTTGTTCAGTTGGAACCAAAGTTCCAACTTTTTCCACTCTCTCCATCACATCAATTTTTATCCGCATGTATGGAGCATTAAATATAAGTTAAAAAAATAACTAATTACACAGTTTAGTTGTAAATTATGTGACGAATCTTTTGAGCCTAGTTGGACCATGATTGGACAATATTTGCCAAATAAAACGAAAACGCTACTATCCATTGGATGAAGTTTTTTTTGCAATCCAAACAAGGCCATAGTCTAGTATACGAAACCTACCACTTGTTGTATTATTTCTGGTAAGGTTTTCACTTTCCTATGCATCGAGCACGTTATCTCTCCGGCGGCCAATGCAATTCATTGACCCGTCACGCTCTCATCAGAGCGTTTCAACTTTAGTTTCAAAGAACGTGCCACTGCGCGTGCGTTGTTGCTTGTGTCGCCTTTTACATTTCTATATGAATAGTTATGCGATCGCGAGTGGATCAAAATGAAATGATGCCAGCCAGTTAGCGATAAGCTTGCCCTTAACTTTAGCTTAAAAAACTGACGCCATTTGGGCTGCTTGGTTACGTTATGGTCATGCATGGTCCCGCCACAAATTTTCTTACTTTGTGTTTGTTGATTGGAGTTCTCTTTTCGTACTTAACATTATTTCTGAGTGCGATAACAGGCTAGCTAGCTAGCACGGGTACAGGTAAAGCGTTTGCAATGTTCCATTTTTATGTAGGTCCTCCACGGTCAACTTGTAACATACAACAGTACGTATGTATAGTATATGTTTTTTATTAAAGCAAGGCTAATAATACAGTCGAGATGGCCGGGCCGGGGCACGTATGACGCGTCATGACGATGGCGATGCATCTGGTCGGTCTCTTGCCCATGCATGCATTATTCATGATACATATCAGAATCAGATTCAACAAACTAGAAGCCTTAAAACACATTCGTGCATACTGGAGTAGTACTACACAGCACAACCTGCCGCGTGCGTGCGTGCTAACAATGCACTGCACGTAGTGGCCGGCATTATTTCACTAGCTAGCTAGTACACCGCAATATGATAATCTCGTCCATCCATCATATCGATCGATTCAAGCTACCTCCTACACTCCTAGTACCTCACTGAAAGCAAACATAGCAAGCATGAAATAAAAACGTACGTACTACACGGTGCGGTCGTCGACAGATAACAACGCGGTCGTCGGAGGAGCATGCATGCGAGATCGTCTTATATCATCATCAAGCTAATTAAGCGGAGGCTGCAAAGCCGCCCTCCTCGTCGTCGAGGCTGACGCGGCCGTTGGGCCTGAAGCAGTTTCGGCGTATCTCGCCGGCGGCAGCTGCCCTGATGCTGCCCAGCTTGACCATGGACTTGGCGAACTGGTCGAAGAAGGCGCCCTGGTTGCTGGCGAAGGCGGTCACGAAGCGGGCCGTGCGCTGGTCGCCGGCGAGGCCCTGGTCGGAGAAGAGCACCCCCTGGCTGCTCCTCAGCGCCACGAAGTACCTGTTGTCGAAGGCGTCGGGCGTGATCACGTCCAGGCTCTGCTTCCCGGTGCGGCCGGCGGAGCAGTTGGCGGCGAGCCTCCGGGAGAAGTCGTCGTTCCTCCTGATGAAGCCGCAGCTGGCCTTGCCGACGGTATGGCCGCCGGAGAGCGCGACGAGGTCGGCGGGGTCGGCGAGGCCCCTGCCGCTGAACGTGCGGAGGAGCGTGCTCACGTCGAAGGAAGGCCCCGGGAGGATGCCGATCTCGGCTTGCGTGGCCGGCCTGAGGCTGTCGGTGCGGCCCTGGGGCATGGCGATGGACGGACCTCCGGACAGGCTGACGGCGTCGCGGGTGGCCAGCGCGATGATGTCGGCGCAGGAGACGGTGGCGCCGCACACGGCGTGCACCTTGGCGCGGATGCTCTCGATGAGCAGCAGCGCCCGCGGCTGCAGAGATGCGTTGGGCCCAAACGCCTTCTCGCCGTCCAGAAGGATGGACGCGTCGCATCCCTAGTAGTAGTTTATTTTTATACCATTATTAGTATAGACAGATGCTGAACTGAAGTGTTGTTCATTATTCCTCTGTAAGTTTGTAGTACTACGTAATTAATGGAGGAACGAACGGACGAAGATGAAATGAATGAACCGTAATTAATGGAGGAACGAACGGACGAAGATGAAATGAATGAACCTGCGGGAGGCAGTCGTGGAAGAAGATGCGGAGGAGGCCGGCGGTGACTTGAACGTCCTGGCCTCGCTCGGCCTGCACGGCGGCGCGGACGATGCCCTCCAGCTGCGGGCACGACGCGGCGTGGAAGTCCAGCGACAAGCCACCACCGTCACTAGTGTCAGTCACCAGCTCAAGATCCGCGGCGACGGCGGCGGCGGCCAGGGACAGCAGCAGGCCAGTGCAGGCCAGGAAGACGGCACTACACACCCTTCTTGCTGCCGCCATCGTACCCAAGTCTTGTACTACTAGCTAGTACTACTAGGCTATAGCTAGGTAGGCTGCTACTCCAAGAGCGAGTGTGCCTTCCTCGCGTCGAGCAGCTGCTCTTTTTATAGCCAGCCAGCTAGCTTGATCATGCCGAGACCACCAGACCACACTATGTTTAATTTATCAACTCAGCATTTTGGGAGCTCTTTGGCTGGTTCGTTTTTTTTTTTGTGTGTGTGTGTGACCCGATCACAGTGTTAACATTTAACTAGTGCATTACAAAAATATCTCTTTCCCGGCCTCTCATGGTCCTGCATCATGGCGGTAATAAATAAAGTGTGTGTGTGTGTGTGTGTGTGTGTGTGTGTGTGTGTGTGTGTGTGTGTGTGTGTGTGTGTGACCCGATCACAGTGTTAACATTTAACTAATGCATTACAAAAATATCTCTTTCCCGGCCTCTCATGGTCCTGCATCATGGCGGTAATAAATAAAGTGTGTGTGTGTGTGTGTGTGTGTGTGTGTGTGTGTGTGTGTGTGTGTGTGTGTGTGTCTTGCAGAGTGCCAAACAGATGATTAACGATAGTAAAATGGCCACTAGGCACGTGCATACAGCGCGTTTCTCGGCTAGCTAGCTAGCTCGTGAATGAACCAACGATAAACATATGCTGCATCAACTGGTTATAGCTATTAGCTTGTGCCATATATATGCATGGACAATAATGGTTCCATCGATCGATTATGTGTGGATCGGATAAAGCTCGCTATCTAGCTAAGTGATGAGTAGCTATACTAGCTAGTTAGGCGCGCGGCAGTGGGTTGGGCTGGCGTTCCATATCCATCGGTCGATCGACCGACAAAATAGGTGCCCAGCAGCATGCACATACACGTTTCTAGGCATGCAGTCGATCATGGATCGTTGCTGCTGCCAGCGCGCACTAAACTGAAATTCCAAATTAACACGTATATATATATATATATTCAGCATGCGCAAACAATAATGCTAAGTAGGGAAGGAAGCAAAAAAAAAGCCACACACAAACGAGGTTAAGTGGATTATCATCATATTGCAGTACCAACTATATATAAACCTAACTTCTAATTTCATTCTCCCGCTTTATTGAAGCAGCAAAGCGTCAAATTGTTTATATTTAGCATACCCATCGTATTGATCTAGCTAGCCACGCCCACCAAACTCGGAAGCTAGAGTTCTCCTTACAGTATGTAGTTCAAAAGATCTCATTACTGCTATCGTTGTACAGAGAGTTTCATGTTGAAGATTCGATCCACCTGTCCCAAACTTTCTAGAGTGGATGGAGTCACTGGAGACCACCGTCCTAATTCTGCCATTTGTTTCTTGCATTATATTGCATCCAAGAGGGCACCCAGCTGATCGAGACACCTCAAAGTGAAGAAACCAGAAATATGGACAAAAAATAGTCATATGCAACTCCAAAACACACGCATTATAATACATTAAATTCTTTAATTACAGTGGACTTATTACTACTTTCATCCATGCATGTGGAGGGAGAGAGAGAACTGAAATCTTGAACCCTTGACTACTTAGGGGCCGTTTGAATGCGTTGGGATGGGGATGGGGATAGAGATATCCCCACCCCCAAGGGGTATTATTCCATCCTATCCATTCATTCTTTACGCTCATTTAATCCTAGCTGTTCATCTATTTCTCTTTCCCTATCGCATTCTCTATCCCCCTCTATCCAAACAAGCCCTTAGTAGCTAGAGCGATGCATATGCATACGAGGTGCGAACGAAGTACTCCTAGGTACACTACACTAATCACACGGCACCTCATCCGCTGTTCCGATCCGGAAAAATTAAAATGAAGACCCCACATCGTGGCAATTTGAATTTGAGTAACGAGTCCACGCCATGCATGTCACGTGTGTACCCATGCATTTGAATTTGAATTTGAACGGATTGACCGAACCGACTGTTAATTGCAAGTTATATATACTGTTTTGTTGTGTTGTGTCTCGCAGACCAGAGACCAGAGCATGGAAATATGCATGTTGTGCTCAGTACACACGTGCTCTCGCTAAGCTGCTAGCTGTTGCAACTCCCATCCACATGCATGCATATATATCCACTTTCTCATCATTGTCTAAAAGATCAACGGGCTTGAAATTATTTTAAAGCTTGTGTACGTTTGGTAAGTGCATGTGGCCTATTTTGAAATCTTAAGTACAGATGCAGAGTACACTGGGATATTATAATGAAGAAGAGAAATAATGAAGGGTAATTTGATTAAGCTCTGCACCATCACACTTATGGAATACAGTATATGCCTGGTGTACCATCACTCTTATGTATGTACAAAAAAGTGACAATTTGTTGAAGAAGGAAATTAATTTTAAATTGGTTCCTCGTCGATCTAGAATGAAGTCCTTCATCAGCGAGCAGTGAGAGCACTGGATAGGCCTCTCTCATGGTCCGCCGGCCCACCTGAGGCCCATATCTGTGGCATGCGTCCGGCGCCTCTTCTTATCTTAAACTAGTAGTAGCAGGCCCAGGTGCCGGCGCTGGAGACGATGAAATGGTTGCTGGAGAAGCAACATCCGGTGCCGGGGCAGGAGACGGCGAAGAAGAAGAAGAGGCCGAAGGCTGCTTGTTGCAGTAGGCGATGCTGTCGCGGCCACACTGGAGGCGGCCGTTGGCGACGTCGGTGGCCAGGGGAGCGCCGCCGCCGTTGCTCCTCTGTCATACATCATGTCATTCAATTCATGCAGATACGCCTCGTGGTCAAGCAAATGACCATACTACTACTACCTACCATGTAGAAATCGACGGCGATGTAGTTGGGCCATCGGTTGGCGGATGCTTGGTGGCAGGCGTTGAGCCTGCTGATGAGCGGCGCGGAGTTGTTGCTGCAGGCCCAGCTCTGGCTCGGGTTGGTGGTGAAGAAGTTGAGCAGCACCAGCGACTGGGCCTTGGAGTCCATGGGATTCGACTCGCCCCGCTTCGGGCAACCGCCACCCTTCATGCCATCGTTACCATCTGCATGCATGCGTGCATCAGGTGGCTCGGGTTGGTGGTGAAGAAGACGATGACGATGATGCCGACGCATATAATAAATAAATAAATAATACACACATTGGGTTTCCACGACGTAGTCCCACTGGTACGCCAGCCCCTCCGTCCCCTGCTTCCCTTTCTTGGACGTGAAGACGATGAGGCGGTGGTTGTCGGCGATCATGTCCTTGAGCAGCGGCCAGTCGCCGCCGCCCTTGCCCTTGTCCTTGCTGGGGCTCGGCATCAAGGACTCAGGGAACCACGCTGCGGCGTGGAAGTCCACGGAGAGAGCTGCTGGAAGGAGGACGTCGCTGCCGCCGGCACCCTGCATGGCGGCTGGGGAGGAGAGCACGGCGAGGGCCGACAGCAGCAGCATGGCCATCCCCATCCTAGGGCTACGACGACTCCTACTAACGCTGCTGCTGCTGCTTCGCGCCATGTTTCGTCCGTCTACACGTACGCTAGCTAGCAAGGGCTGGGCTTGTGGTAGGGGGCTCGTGGTTTCCTCACGACAAGGCCAGGGTATTTATAGCCGTACCCTACCGTACCGTACAGGTTGTAGCAACCGCGCGCGCGCACTCAGCACAGGATAGCAAGTAGCAACTAGCATTGCTCACCAGGAACGCGCAAGGCAACTCGATCGCTCCATCCTCAGCTCCATGCTGGAGGAATGTGGAAGAGAAGCTAGAAGCCAATGAATGAATGAATTGAATAGTAGTTCTGTAAGAGGCTAGGGAAGACGATAATGGATGAAGGAAAAAAGAAGAAGGACGAATGGCGCGCGCGCGGCCTGGTCAAGAGCTCCTCACGGGAGACCGCGTGGTGCTGACGTAACTGTACAATTAGTCCTAGCTGGCTGGCGCGCTACGTGCTCTTAAAAAATCTGTCTCTCAGATCAGATGGAATTATATTGTTTGCTCTTATCTTGGTCCATCATGCATGCATATATATCGCCGCTTACGTTCCTACTTCTTAGTATCAGCTAAGCTAGCGGCAAGGGCCAATGAACATGGCCTCATGCATGAACAGGACTATTGGTTTTCTACAGCACTGGAAGATTCTGACGACGCGTGTCAAGGATAAGGAAAACACGGAGCAATTTCTGAACAAGCTAGCTAACCTGGAGGAGGCAGTCGATGCACCTTCCTGGATGTTTCTTTTGTTTTTATCTATGTGATCTTCACATATGTAGTAAAAGTAATGCTAGTCACCTGTTATGTTATCAGATTGAGGAGGTTTTTAGTTGGTCGCAGCACCTCTGTTTTTCTTTTCGATTGGTGCCCTTCAATTCGTGCACACAAAACTGAGATGTAAATTTCAGTTCAAAAAACTGACATTTCCTAATCCCTGTAGTAACTCCCTTTATGCTTTCAATATAAGCAAGGCCGCCGTGCATGGAAATAAATAAATATTTGCATCCTGTACCAGCTCTTGTGTTTTTCTTGTTATCTATATCTCCTATAAACGAAATCCCCACTAAGCTAATTTTCTCTCCTCTCGTTGCGCCACGTCAGCTGTCAGCTGTAGTCTGGCTGCCATGCGTTACCTTTTCTGTTTCTGATTTCAAGTAGCAGGCTCCATCCTGGCCGTTAGTTGTTCTACAATAATCCACTTATATGCCTTCGTCATTTTAGATTCAAGGCTATTGGTAACTGAACTTATAGTGCTACAAAAATGCCACCACCGCCACCAACTATGGCAGCCTAATAATATCTCAATGTCCTTTCGTCTAACCGTGACGTTTGTCCAGTTCTGCTTGCAATCCTGGCAAACGTTTCTAGCAACTGAAACCGGCGGCATTCCCTCTCCCCACTAGAAACCGCAAACACCACACAGCTATATTCAAAACTGATGGTGTTAGCTTCAAGCTGCGCATCAACGAGTCGTTTGGTTTCACCTGCTTCCGGTCAACTATAAAAAAACACATGCTTTACATCTCGATTGAGATAACATATGACCTTGGCAGTGAGTTGGTGACCATGGGGTTGCCCCTTTGCTCTTCCACATGGCATGTCACAGATAGAGGCACCCTCGAGATAAATTGACCTACTGTCCATGCGGCTGTGCACTGCCCTACCCAAGTGCCGCTGCTTAGGGAGTCAAGGTAAGAAAGCCACTTGATGTCCTCATTCTTCAGTCTTTGATTTCAGAACTGTTCCATTCCAAACCCTCCGTTTTTTTTTGAATCGAGTTATTTTTCTGCTTATGTTTAGGAATTAACGGTTCCAAGTGCACTAGTTTGGAATCTGGACACATGCTTTTGAGTTTTGACCACAAGTGTCCATCTTTCTTAGTACTACACGGCCGTACTACACTACTACTATGAATTGTTTTCTTTCAAGCGAGAAAATTTCCTTTCATATATATTGTACTTTCGTGCAGCGAACATATCCATATATGTATGTACATAGTAATTTATGTTCCGGTGATCTTTCAAATATATGCCAACAGTTCGATCAGGTAAGACATATGCATGCATGTAATCTTTGAAAAGTTCTGCATAGAAAGCTGCAATCTGTGACCAGTTTTCCACTTAATTAAATTGACAGGCTCTTTCTGCTATAAGAAAAGGATTATATGTATTACTCATTTATTTCATTCAGATCATGTAGCATTCTTGCTTCAGCTATGCACTCAAGAGTCAAGACAGAAGTTCACAAAGCAGCGATATAACCACGACAATAATTAATAGAAGAGTGTAGACAAGTATCAAATTTGAGGAAACAACCTTTTTCTGTTGCTTAATAAAGCATAATATGTTTACAACGGTGCTTGAGAGGGCCATAATCATCATGGGCCATCTGTTGCCCGTATCTTACAATATACGTACATGGTATGTCACCCCACAACAGACCAGGCCACATATATACGTTTGTTCATCTGGACTAATTATGCAATTTCAACACAAAACTACACGATATTTACTTTTAGAACACGACTTCATTTGTATTTTATGAAGAGGAAAACTTTACAATATTATTACTACTCTTTCAAATCTTGCCTAAAAATGTTTAGAGTATATATGTACAATTTTCCCATACACCCTTTGTTTGATTGAAATTTTCTCTGAACATCCGCAGCAACGCGCGGGGTATTCACCTAGTTAGACAATTACTAATGGACAACTAAACTGAAAAGTCGTAGCGATATAAACTCGTACGGAGTCTATATTTGCCATGATTTAAATTAAAGGCCAGCTCACACATGCGTATGGTGCTGTCGTAGCATCCATAAATAAACTAGCTACTCCAGTCAGGATCCGCGAATTGGGGTGACAAGAACCACTGTTTTAGGGGGAAGAAAACACGTACGACTTGGATGTTGACTGCCCTTATGTTTAATTTCTGCAGTTTAGACTTTGGAACATACCTATATGTAAGTCAATGGGGAGATAATGTTTCACCAAACTAGTTCCTGCTAAAATTCAAAGTACATGTGATGGTCTAGATGGAGAAGCGCCAAATGGCAGTAATGGCGCTGAGCTGGAGCCCCAGTAGGTTCTTCCTCGACGCACTAGCTGTTTCGTCTCTCCCTCTTTCTTTCATCATCATCACCACCACCACCTGCTGCTGCTGCCTCAATCGGGCACACGCTAAGGAAGCAAAAACCAGAAAACTAGAACTTTGAGCGGATTTGTTTATTTATTTCCTGTGAAACCACAGCTGAGCGACAGTATTTCAAAGGAAAGGAACTTCCAATTCTTCTGTAATCCGACCAATAATGAAAAAAACTGGCCCCTACCACGGTACAGTACTGTATGTAGTCCCAGAAGAATGGGTTTGAAAAGTCGCACTTGGGTGGTTGCAGTTGCAGATAAGGAAGGATAGGATCGGGCAATGTTTGGTGCAAGTCAAGTCAGCGGACCAGAATCTAAGCTAATGGAGTACGTGTCAGTACAAGAAACAGGATTAGTGAAATGCCCAATTGCACAACATGCATGTACACATGCGGTCATGGTATGGTATCTGTCTGCATTGTGTCGTACGTGTTTTCACTGCACGTGCTATACTATATACTCCGAGCAGTTAACAACGTGACAAATTAATTCACTGCACGTGCTATACTATATACATACTGCGTTCCATTATATATACTTTAGTTTCAAAGAACGTGCCACTGCGCGTGCGTTGTTACTTGTGTCGCTTTTTACATTTCTATATGAATAGTTATGCGATCGAGTGGATCAAAATGAAATGATGCCGGCCGGTTAGCGATAAGCTTGTCCTTAACTTTAGCTTAAAAAACTGACGCCATTTGGGCTGCTTGGTTACGTTATGGTCATGCATGGTCCCGCCATAGATTTTGTTACTTTGTGTTTGTGGATTGGAGTTCTCTTTTCGTACTTAACATTGGGCTTGTTCGGCTGGCTGGAGCTGGCAGGAAACTCCCTCACGGAGTACTGTAGCGCTGGCTGGAGCTGGCTCTCAGACTTCTGTTCCCTCCAGCCAGCCGAACACACCCATTATTTCTGAGTGCGATAACAGGCTAGCTAGCTAGCACGGGTATACACGTAAAGCGTTTGTAATGTTCCATTTTTATGTAGGTCCTCCACGGCCAACTTGTAACATACAACAGTACGTATGTATAATATATGTTTTTTATTAAAGCAAGGCTAATAATACATTCGAGATGCCGGGCCGGGGCACGTATGACGTATATGTACGTCGTGCGTCTGCGTCATGACGATGGCGATGCATCTGGTCGGTCTCTTGCATTGCCCATGCATGCATTATTCATGATACATATCAGAATCAGATTCAACAAACTAAGAAGCCTTAAAACACATTCGTGCATACTGGAGTAGTACTACACACAACCTGCCGCGTGCGTGCGTGCTAACAATGCACTGCACGTAGTGGCCGGCATTATTTCACTAGCTAGCTAGTACACCGCGATATGATAATCTCGTCCATCCATCATATCGATCGATTCAATGCAAGCTACCTCCTACACTCCTAGTACCTCACTGAAAGCAAACATAGCAAGCATGGAATAAAAACGTACGTACTACACGGTGCGGTCGTCGACAGATAACAACGCGGTCGTCGGAGGAGCATGCATGCGAGATCGTCTTATATCGTCATCAAGCTAATTAAGCGGAGGCTGCAAAGCCGCCCTCCTCGTCGTCGAGGCTGACGCGGCCGTTGGGCCTGAAGCAGTTTCGGCGTATCTCGCCGGCGGCTGCTGCCCTGATGCTGCCCAGCTTGACCATGGACTTGGCGAACTGGTCGAAGAAGGCGCCCTGGTTGCTGGCGAAGGCGGTGACGAAGCGGGCCGTGCGCTGGTCGCCGGCGAGGCCCTGGTCGGAGAAGAGCACCCCCTGGCTGCTCCTCAGCGCCACGAAGTACCTGTTGTCGAAGGCGTCGGGCGTGATCACGTCCAGGCTCTGCTTCCCCGTGCGGCCGGCGGAGCAGTTGGCGGCGAGCCTCCGTGAGAAGTCGTCGTTCCTCCTGATGAAGCCGCAGCTCGCCTTCCCGACGGTGTGGCCGCCGGAGAGCGCGACGAGGTCGGCGGGGTCAGCGAGGCCCCTGCCGCTGAACGCGGCGAGGAGCCTGCTCACGTCGAAGGAAGGCGCCGGGAGGATGCCGATCTCGGCGGGCGTGGCCGGCCTGAGGCTGTCGGTGCGTCCCTGGGGCATCGCGATGGAGGGGCCTCCGGACAGGCTGACGGCGTCGCGGGTGGCCAGCGCGATGATGTCGGCGCAGGAGACGGTGGCGCCGCACACGGCGTGCACCTTGGCGCGGATGCTCTCGATCAGCTGCAGCGCCCGCGGCTGCAGAGATGCGTTGGGCCCAAACGCCTTCTCGCCGTCCAGAAGGATGGACGCGTCGCAACCCTGCGGGAGGCAGTCGTGGAAGAAGATGCGGAGGAGGCCGGCGGTGACTTGAACGTCCTGACCTCGCTCGGCCTGCACGGCGGCGCGCACGATGCCCTCCAGCTGCGGGCACGACGCCGCGTGGAAGTCCAGCGACAAGCCGCCACCGTCACTAGTAGTGTCAGTCACAAGCTCAAGAAGATCTGCGGCGGCGGCGGCGGCCAGCAGCAGGCCAATGGCCAGGACGGCACTACACACCCTTATTCTTGCCGCCATCGTACAGTCTTGTACTACTAGTAATACTAGGCTATAGCTAGCTAGGTGCTAGGCTGCTACTCCAAGAGCGAGTGTGCCTTCCTCGCGTCGAGCAGCTCCTCTTTTTATAGCCAGCCACCTAGCTTGATCATGCCGAGACCACCAGACACTTTGTTTTATCAACTCAGCATTTTTTTTTTTTGAAAGGTATCAACTCAGCATTTTAATTGGGAGCTCTTTGGTTGGTTCGGTTTTTCTTTTGTGTGTGTGTGTGTGTGACCCAATCAGTGTTAACAGATTTAACTAGTCCATTACAAAAATATCTCTTTCCCTCTCATGGTCCTGCATCATATGGCGGTAATAAAGGAAGTGTGTGTGTAGGCACGTGCATACAGCGCGTTGCTCGGCTAGCTAGCTCATGCATGAACCGACGATAAAACATATGCTGCATCAACTGGCTATATAGCTATTAGCTTGTGCCATATATATGCGGAAGAAAATTCAGTGGACGCTAGGTTCATGCCATCATGCGTGCGACCCCAGCCCAGATAGGCGACGCGTGTCTCGCGAGAAGATCCAACGACCGCTTGGAGGGGCGGCTCCGCGACAGCACCTACACCCTGGCGTTTGGCTGGTCCGAGTACACGCGTGGTTTGGCTGAGTCGGCTCCGCGTCTACCACTCCTGAGTTCCCATGCATGTTAGGCTCCAAAATCAACCTCCACCGCTAGCCATCTCTGAGGCGGTGAGGCCGACGAGCGCCGCCGACTGTGTCGCAGACAGCGCCGTATCGCCGCACCTGTAGGAACTGCCGCCTGCATCGCCGCACCAGCAGTGCTCCGGTGTCTTGTGCTGTGACCGTACCTCCAGGAATTAAGATTGCCATGGTTGTTGATAGATGAGTTGACGATGGACCTGCGAAGTGGCAGACAGAGCTGAGAGAGATCTGGCACATGTCCATCTCTATGACCTTCACTACTCTATTTCACCTTCACAACTATGTTACGCATGTTTGAATATAGATAAACAAATATCTGTCACCGCAATCAATTAATATAAACGTAACTTAATTCCTTACATCACATGATTAATAAGTCAGTCTGTCAGCGATGCTGAAAACTAAAAGGCAGAAATAATTTTACCCCAACTATTGATCTACAAATGGCCTAACCTGAATTGTGAAGTTGGACCACGAGAACTTATACTAATGCAGCAATTTTTCAGTCTATGCTCACATCTATCTATATCCAGTATCCTAAACCTAAAAAGAGAACAGGCTAAGAGGAACTAGCTTTTCCACTGGCCGCCGAGACACAACGATACAGCCCTGCAAGTGCGACGGCGCGAACGGCGCTTGGGTCACAGCTAGCGGCGCTCGTCGGAATCGAAGATGGCGAGAGGTGGAAGATTGATTTTGGAGCCTGACATGATGACATCGTGGCTGGGGAAAGGAAGATGCGGAATCGACTCAGCCGAGCCGTGCGTACGAGAGGAGCCTTGGTGCTGTTGCGGAGCCGGCCCCATCCGCCAGACGTTTGATCTTCTCGCGGGACACGGCTATTGGGCTGGGGTCGCACGGAGGACTGTATAGACCCAGCGTCCACCGAATTTTCTTCCTATATATGCATGGACAATGGTTCCATATCGATCGGTCGATCGACCGACAAAAGGTGCCCAGCAGCATGCACATACACACATATACATTTGTACGCATGCAGTGTGGAGATCATGGATGCTGCCAGCGCGCACTAAACTGAAATTCCAAACACGTATATATTCAGCATGCGCAAACAATAATGCTATGGGATCGGAGGAAGCAAAAAAGGCATACGCAAACAAGGTTATTAAGTGGATTATATCATAAAAAAAATCTTTTTTTCTAGACTCAGTTATAGTCATCCAAATACTGTACCTTATAGCCATCTAGGGCACTTTGGACGAGTTGAGATATTTCTATGAAAACATATTCTTGTGATGCCGAAGGGTAGCTCAGCTGGTTGGGTTCCTTATGGTGGAACCTGCCCACCCGGGTTCAAGTCCCGCACTTGACACGGGTGCTCACATTTTCCCCGGATTTATCCCGGATTTAACGGCGCTATGCTTTCAGTGGTAGGCGACGTGCCCGTCGACAGTTAGGCGCCTATGGTGACTTCGTCAATCTCGAGATTTGCCGGTCCATCTCAGTTCTTCGAAGGTGCTCATAGAGATAGGATGTGCGTGCGTGCGTTCATAGGGGTGAGTGTGCACTCGTCTATATGAGTGTCTGAGTCTGTAACTGGGTCTTCGCAAAAGTAAATGAATATCCTTGTGCTGAAATAATGAGAAATGCAATTATATCATAATCAATATTCTAAAATACAACATATCAAAGTCTCGAACTACAAAAATGACTGTAAACATGACTCTACCATTATGTAACAACTCAATGCCTCGGCCTAAGTTTTCTCCACTTTTTGGATATGAGACCGCTCCTGATTCATTTGGCAGCAAAGGCCTTACGTACTCTACAAAATACCCTTATGTTTCCCTTCAACTCCTGCAAAGAAACAAATTCAGGAAAAGCCAAATAGCATATATGTATATCAAGTGGATCTTAAGAGAATTCCTTACAAGAATTGTGTTATGTAGCTTTTTCCGTAACTTCTCTCCGTCCAGAATTGTTTGCTCAGCCTCTTCAAGGCGTGATTGAACACTCTCCAACATTTTCTTTATGTTCTCATACTCGGTCATGGTTTCTGAGGCAGTCATATCAGACCTCTGCACAGTTAAGAAAAGGTTCAAGATATTAAATTTCTATGAAATATTTTTCCTACACAATGTGAACACTTGGTACATTAAAAACATATAGATAAACTTGTACCAACTGAGATATAACAAAACATTATTACATTTGATGATTAATGAAGAAATAGGCATGTGCACACCTTTGACTTTTCATTGGCAGCTGCAAGCTTAATTTCCAATGTCTCTATCGTTTTTTTCTAGGACGAACATGTTTACTATTTCATTGAAAACATGTTAGCCATTTTCACTTATGTAAGATAACAATCAAATTATATAGACATATAGTCATACCTCAAGGGCAGAGATTTTTTCCATGGCGCTGTCTAACTCAATGATAGATTTTCCAGTCATTTCTTTGTATGTTCCAATACTGTAATTCTCCTCTAATTTCTTTTCCGCAGGAAATTCTTGCACTTTAATTTTTGCTAGTCTTTTGGTCAACTGAGCTCTTATTTCAACATAATCCTGTAGATGAACTGTGAGATTACACACATAAAAACAATGAATCTTAAAAGGAATAATCATCAAGATAGAAAAAATCTCACTTTGCCCTTAGAGACACTAATCAGTGTTTCTAGTAGCTCGACACATATATCAGTGTCTGGTGTCAAATCAATGTATTCCATTGCTTTCTTAATCATAGCACTAATGGCCTGCAATAAACAGAAGTGACAGTAACAAGTGAGATACATATAGTGTTCCATTCGATATGTTGTTCATTCAAGTTACTATAAGTAAACAAATAGACAAATATGACTTATGAATCTGCAAAAACAAGATAGCAGCTAGGGTGAGTAATGCTCTGGTACAGCATAGGCTCCGTTTGAAAGGAAGTAAAGAACTACTATACTTAATACATTGATCAACAGTGTTCTGGTCATGGGCAAACCATTGCTCAAGATGATTATGCATAGGACTCAAAATCTGGCAAACAGCTAAAGAACAAAGCAAAATGCTACAGAATATTTAATATTTCACATTGTGGGTGCTCAACGATGGATAGAACCAATGCAAAATACTCCATAAGTGCAACTATTCACTGGTGCTAAGAAAATAAGTACCCTAATGAACAACCAAATGGATAACAGTTCAAGAGTATTGCATTAGCATACACCTAAATTCTAAACATCACTATGGCCATGGATGAGAGCGTTCAGATTGCAGACATAGTGCATCTCTAAGATATGCAAAACAAAAACAATAAGTGAAGCATGCAGATGCTTCATATTCAACGCGGAAGAATGGTAAGAGTCGTTGCATCTAAAGGAAAACCAGTCAGTATTGTTGAGCAGAACCATATCAAAAGACAAAATCTCAAAATGTTCTAAAAGTCAATGGTTGCCGCAAGTTGTAACAATGTTTAAAGTAAGATAACATGTTTTCCCAGTGTTCTTACTTTATTGGATGGATAAACCATACTTCCTCCTACCACTATAATGGTTCATACAGGCAACTTCGATTCAGAAAGCTTTCTCGTGTTGTTGACAGTCATTAACTCACAATTTATACCGTCAACTATTATATAAAAATCCATGAAAAATATCATAACATGTAGATATAGGTCTTATTATAATAAAATTCCACGAGTTTTGGTGCTCTCCATTATTTTGCAGACATTCAATTTTTCATCAATAAAAAGTACTTCGAATGAAGAAATGGAGTTCACCAGTGCATAGAGCCCGTTGCGCTGATCAAAATGGACATATCATTTAATATATTTGGAATTCAGGAGAAAAAAAGATATTTAATTTACAAATTAAAAAGATGCTGACGTCATGCTGACGTCAGCACCCCTTTCCTCCATCGGCTTCAAGCCCAACCGGCCAGGGGAGCACGGCAGGCCGGCAGGCTGGCAGGCCAAGTGGCCGCCAGGCCAGCAGCCCAGCAGCGGGGCACCAGGCCCCCACGGCTGGCTAGCCAGCAGGCCCAAGCCGTCTCAAGGCAAGGTGCCGGCCAGGCAGGCCGAGTAGGCCGCGGGCCTAGGCGCAGCCCAGGCGGCTCAGCTCCATCAGGCCTATCGGTGGGGGCAAGGCCGAGGCCCAGGCGGGGCGCTCAGGCCCAGGCCAGGGCAGGCCGCCCAGCAGGCCCGCGGGGGCAAGCCGCCAAGGCACCAGCAGGCCCAAGCTCCAGCATAACCAGCCCAATGACGAATTTTACTTATTTGATGGCTGGCTGTAGCAAAGTGTAAATTAGATTAGCACCATATTGCTTAGCTAGGAGGAGTTTCCTCCCCTCTTAGGCTATAAAAGAAGGGCTCCTCCCCCCTCCAAAGGCATCATACACCCATACAAATACCATAGGGCTACTAGAGTTTTTTCTTTCTCTTTTCTTTCTCCTTTCTTTCTTCTTTCTCTTTTCTTGCACTTTGATTTTTGCTAGGAGAATAACCCGACTCGGTATCTCTTAAAAAAAGACTTCTAATTGCGCCAAAGATCTTACCATTTTCGAAGGAACTGGGGCTACATTTATTTTCAATTTCTATTTAAGAGTTTACCATTTTCGAAGGAACTGGGGCTACATTTATTTTCAATTTCTATTTAAGAGTTTGTATGTCTTTTGGTCAACTGAGCTCTTGTTTCAACATAATCCTGTAGATGAACTATGAGGTTACACACATAAAAATGATTAGCACCATATTGCTTAGCTAGGAGGAGTTTCCTCCCCTCTTAGGCTATAAAAGAAGGGCTCCTCCCCCCTCCAAAGGCATCATACACTCATACAAATACCATAGGGCTACTAGAGCTTTTTCTTTCTCTTTTCTTTCTCCTTTCTTTCTTCTTTCTCTTTTCTTGCACTTTGATTTTTGCTAGGAGAAGAACCCGACTCGGTATTTCGCCAAAGATCTTACCATTTTCGAAGGAACTGGGGCTACATTTATTTTCAATTTCTATTTAAGAGTTTGTATGTCTTTTGGTCAACTGAGCTCTTGTTTCAACATAATCCTGTAGATGAACTATGAGGTTACACACATAAAAATCTTAAAAGGAATAATCATCAAGATAGAAAAAATCTCACTTTGCCCTTAGAGACACAAGAGAAAAAATCTTACTTTGCCCTTAGAGACATTAATCAGTGTTTCTAGTAGGTCGACACATATATCAGTGTCTGATGTCAAATCAATTTACTCCATTGTTTTCTTAATCATAGCACTAATGGCCTGCAATAAATAGAAGTGTCCGGTGTCAAATCAGTGTATGGGTTCTTACCCGTTTTAATTTCTTCTTAATATAATGAAGCGTAGCTCTCCTGCGTTTTCGATAAAAAAACTAATAACGCTATAATCATGATCCCCTAATTTTTTAGCATCATAAACATGTAAATTCAAAGTAATCTAGTGAAGTTATTATTTAAGTAATCTAATAAAGTTATTATATCAAGATTTATTTGTTCAAAGTAATCTAGGACTCTTGGTTTTATTCTTTCCCCGGTCTAGTCTCACCTAAAATTGACCATAAGTACTTCAAGAACACAAAATAAACTATAATTAATTATGGGATGGTTGAATCCTAAGAGAAAAATTAAATTATAATTATGGGATCTAGTAAGATGGCCATAGTACCTTTAGTTTGGTGCAGTCAGTGCCATCATTGATGTAGATGTCGTAGACGCCGGTTCGCATCTGTCCCGTGCGAGTGCAGTGACCGGTCTTGTGCATATAGTCGCTAATCTTGCACGTACTTCCCGAGTACCGACACGTGAATGTCAGGCAGATGCATGTATCAACACATAAACGTACGGTCATATACTCGAGCACCTCTGCCCAATGCTTAGCCGGCTTTGAGTCCTCACGCACACGTCCGATGACCATGCTGACGTCCTACCACATCTACCATCTATGTGTGATCATTCATGTCGTGATTACGACCAATAACTTGCATGCTGCTATACAAGACCAGAGAAGATAATAATCAGATTATTTTCTTTGAAAGATAATACTCAGATTATAATTATTTAGTTTTCTTACCCATCATAGTATCATGGAGGATGGCGTGAAGCCATTGTGCGTCCTTTCTTTGATCCGATGCTCCATATCTCGATCTATTGGCCTTGTTGATCCTCGCTCTTGATTCCTCCGGTATACAGATGAGCTGCGATCGAGGCTCTGCTCCTCTCAACGTAGTGGTGAAGCCGGACACCGCCAGAGGTGCCACAGGTGGTAGGGCCTATGGCCCAGAAGCCATCGAAAGATGGTTGGGAAAAATAATATATTTATTATCTTTTCTTTCTTTTTGGTACGTAAGTTTTAAAGTAACAGATTTATCTTTTTTTTTCTTTTTTTGTTATAATAATGGCAGTATGGGTAATTTTTTTAGAAAGTAAAATATATCTAGTGGTTAGAGATTATATGGCCTATAGATTTAATGGCTAGATATTTTTAATTAACGTGAAAATTTCTAGTATTTATCTTTTTTCTTAGCGCATCTAGTGAGGATTAACGTGGAGCCTCCGTTGGAGCCTCTAATTAGTAATAGTAAGATTGCAGTACCGACTATATATAAACCTAGTTCTAGTTTTTCTGCCGCCGCTTTATTGAAGCAACAAAGCGTAATAAAATTGCTCATATTTAACATAGCCAGCGTATTGTAGCCACGCACACCAAACTCATGGAAGCTACAGTTCTCTTTACAGTATTTAGTTC
>JADLZL010006084.1:0-20063 GCA_015844335.1 Chrysopogon serrulatus | reverse complement strand
TCGCACGCACGCACGTACAGTCCAGACCCCTACTGCTCTGCTCCATCATCCCCCTTCATCATCCCCCTTGCCGTTGTGGGTGAGCTCTGGATGAGGAGGATGCGTGCAGTGCAACGCAACGCAGCATCGGCCGGCCGTTCGATCCATCGGCGGATCGGATTGGTATCTTCTGCTCGTGGCATCACCTCAGCTCCCTCAGGGCACTGTTCCATGGTCCACCGTGTACTGTCCGTTGGTTCGTTCGTTCGTTCCTGCGATCGCAAATGCATGCCGATATATATGCGACGGTGAGCCACTACCCCACCACCGCACAAGATGACAGGCGTACTAGTGCTACGCGCGTAGTAGTACGTTTTGGTGCGGCAGCTGGCAGACCAGCAGATACTCTCTACATTTTGCAATTGGCTTTAACCTGCTTCCTCTTCGACTTTTACCGGCGCTATGCTAAAAAAAAAAACAGTTTTACCGGCGCTGAGCCCTTAATATCTTTTGTTTTTCTGGACACATTCATCTTTTTTTTTACTATGAACTGGCTAGATATGATGTTTATTGAATGGATCGTCTTTCTCTCCGTCCCATGGAGACCGTCGTTTTTAAACTTTTTTTTTGACTTCGTGTTTAACCATCCGTCTTATTTAAAATATTTATGCAAATAATAAAATAAATCAATCAATATTCAAGTATTCGTGTTGATAAAAGAAGTCATAATAAAATAAATTATATTTATATAAAAAATTTAAATAAGACGAATGATCGAAACAAGATGGCGACGGAAATTCAAAGTGACAAAACTCAATGGGACGGAGGGAGTAGTTCGTTTATAGAAAATTTGTTTGTACATCTCATGACGAATTCAGTGATACACTTACTTTAAAGTCTTCTCGAGGGGAGTGGAGTACAGTACGGGGTATAGATTTGATCGCAACGCAGGCGCCGACAAAAGGTTTGCGCAAGTTTTCAGGTGCTCACCGCAGCCTGGCCACGCACGCTCGGTAGTCGTCGGTAACCGATGCTTTTGGACGGTTAACTCCGTTACATCATTGGATCCTCTGCGCCGGCCTCTTTGTACGGACACCCTGTGCTCGGCGTACCTTAACTGGGGGCTTGTTGCTCGCCTTTTCTCGTTCCTGTGCTCTCTTCTTTCTTTTTGTTTCTCAGAGCGCACGCAGCGCAGGACTTGGTGGGCGGTGGCGTACCGCGTACCCAGACGAGCCGGACCCAGGCACCGTAGCAGCGGATGATGATGCGTCCCAATCATTCTCCTTAAAAGTGGAGCGACGACAGCAGGACCAACGGCACAGCCCGGGTACGAGCACAGAAGATCCGGATCGGCTTTGGTTCAGCGGCTCCAGTGCTCCACCTATGCTTTCAGGGCTGGATCTTCTGCAGCCACACAGGCGGCACCGTCTCACTTTGGATGTTGGAGCGAGTAGGTGGACAGCCCTGTTTGCTTATTTTTCTCTTACAGCAAAGCTAGCTTATATGAACAACCTCATTTTTATGCACAAACACACAGTGCATTTGCATATATTACTCATTTTTAATGAGCTGATAGATCTTTAGTTACTCCCTCCGTCTTAAAATAACTTGCTTTCTTTGACTTTTAAAGGCGTGGTTGACCATTCGTCTTATTTAAAATTTTTGTATAAATATCATATATCTTGTTATAACTTATTTTATTATTAAAGATATTTTAATAATAATTTATTTATTTTATATTTTATAACAAATTTTTAAATAAGACAGAATGAATCAAAACGCAGCCTTTTAAAAATCAAAGAAATGGGGTTATTATAAGACGGAGGGAATACGTGAAGGATAGTCCTACTATATACAACCAACCAGTATATTCAGTCTGGACTCTAGACACAGCAACCAACCATATTCTTAGCCAGGTAATGTATTTTTTTTAAAAAAAAAAGGAAAAAAAACAGATAGTACCATGTACATCAGTAGAACCGACCCTTTTACTGTACATCAGAAGACCCTGATGGACGATCAGGATGCAGCTGGAGCGGAGTTCAGTGGAGATGAATTCAGCTGAGCTCTGTCCCCTCTTCCCTCATCTGATTCCTAAACAGTAGCACGCACGGCGCACCAGAGACAAGAGGCGTGCCGGTGTACGAACGCCGGGTACTCCTACGCGAGAGGGCGCCCTGTTGGGGACCAACGGGCTGTGACACGGCACGGTGACCCGCCACGCGCCCCACTGTAGCCTGCGGCGAGCGGCCGAGCGCGATCTATCCCGTGCGAGGTGGGGCCCGGGGTCCTGCGTGCGGGGCCCACGCTGGCACCGCTTTTACGCAGACAGCGATGGCCCGGCATTGACAAAGCTGACTGGCCCCTCCCCCGCCCGGGCCTCGGGTGGGCCTGCTGGGAGTGGGGCCCACATAAACCAAAGGATTCCCTTCTTGTCCTAGGATTTTTCGCCTTTTTATTTTTCAACTGTCGAGTGAAAAAACGAAAAAGGTCTGTTGGCTGCAGATATGTTGCTCCACTTTAAACACAGAAATCGAAGGACTGACGTGAAAATTTTTTCCACCTACTCCAAGGAGTATGCTAGTTTGGTTTTTATGTCATCGTGTACAATGTAGAAAGTAAATGGAGTAGAATAGTTACTGCCATTTACACAACAATTCTTCTCTTCTCAGAATAAACAGAAGTGACCTGGGACCTGGGGCTGAAAATTTGAATTTCCACATAACCTTTTAAAACAATTGGAACTCTTTTTTTTGTAATGCGTGATAAAAAATAAAGCAGAAACAGCTCTCGGATTTTATGTTGCTTCAACAAAGATTTGAGGCTTGTCGCAAAAGAAAACTAGATTTGAGGATCACTATTTTATTAAAAAACGATGTGGGACCACAAAAGTTGTATCCCCGTCATGTACTACTACTTAATTTACGTGCCATTCATCTACGTACACCTAAAAGTAATTGAGCTTGTACGAGGATTTATACCAGTAGGAACATTTTAGAGATTTTTTTTTTCTTTGTGGAAAATAAATCATGGCGTATGCTAAGAAGAGGACAAAGCAAAGCTGAGACGTTGGCTGTGCTCTCGAAATGAGCAGTCGAGGCCCTTGCTCCTGTCGTCTTCCCGGACGGGACGGGCCGGGGCGGCTGGTCCTCCCACGCGCACGGATCGCGAGGTGCATCTGACGGCCTATCAGGAAGATCCGCCTGCGATGGTACGGACCGAGGGCGGACGGGGAGCAGCGGTGCACGGCACGGCCCCACCGCACGTGCTTGCCCACACGTTAGCGTCCTCCTCGCACGTGTACGTACTCCTAGTGTTCCTCTACGGAAGTACAGTAGGTACATTACTAGTAGAACCCACTATGGTGTAACGTATATTTTTAGGTACTATTGAAAGATTATATATAATCATCATATTCATTTATCTTATGAGCTAGATTTATCAGCCGTTTAAATAATATTTTTCTCTCACAGTAAATCACTTGACTCGTCTTATCAGTTGGCTTATATGACCAGCCGAATACTTCAAATATTTTATCACAACTATAAGAAAGACATAATTGCACCACAGTAGATCTGTTTAGATGCACCTGAGTTAAAGTTTAGCTGGATAATTACACGACCTGTTTAGATGCACCTGAGTTGAAGTTTAGCTAAATAATTATATCGCAATTAAAATTAGGCAGCTAAAAATTAATTTGTGCATCTAAACAGCGGAGGAGGTACATGCTCGAGAGGGAGAGGGCACGTATATACTGCCTAGGGCACCTATATACTACCTGCGGTAGTGCGTTTTGTAAAGAGAGTTCACTACGCCGTTGCTCATTTGTCTGCATCCTGCGCTGCGCCTCCTCAACCTCAAAAGTAACGCGAGCACAAAAAATACATGAATGAATTAACTAAAAGCGCTTTTACTCGTGCAGTAGTTGATGTGTATTAGTATGATCGGTGGATCATGTACTACTACTAGATGCTTTCCCTGTCAGGCGTCAGGTGATGCAGATGGAAACACATGAAGCAATGCGCTTTGGCCTGATAAAGCTAAGGATCTTTCACGTGCTGCTGGCCTAGCTTGCTAGTGCAAATGTGCAGAGCCATATCTGCCCATCACCATTCCACGCATCATATCTCTATCAACAATCAGCTTAAACAAAGATGCATGCATGCATAAAGCATAATAAAAGTTACTAAACACTACTCTGTGTGTGGACTAATGGACAGGGCACCAGAATGTTGAACAGCTGATGCCAGTGTTCAGACTTCAGAGTGGAGTATAGAGTATACTATATAGTAGTAGTAATATTGACTATTGAGCACTAGTAGTACTGTAATTCAAAAAAGATTATTAATACTGTAGTAGTCCACAGGTTTCAGATTCTCAGCACTGTACAAAGTTCAGGTGCCTGCTCCTTCTGTGTTCTGACGATACAATTAGCAGTGTACTCCTACCTATTATTTTACCCGTGCCAGTGCACAACCAAGTTATGTCCATGGTTCTGTGTGCTTAGGCCTTGTTTAGACGGGGGAAGAGAGAGATTGAAAAGTCCTCAGCAGTTCGTTTGTATTTGGTAAATATTGTCCAATCGTGGCCCAACTAGGGCTCAAAAGATTCGTCCCGTGATTTACAACCAAACCATGCAATTAGTTATTTTTTTTTTAACATTTAATGCTCCATATATAGGGTAGAAATTGATGTGATGGAGAGAGATTGAAAAGTCTTGTAGCATTTCGTTTGTATGTGGCAAATATTGTCCAATCGTGGACCAACTAGGCTCAAAAGATTCGTCTCGTGATGTACAACTAAACTGTGTAATTAGTTATTTTTTTACTTATATTTAATACTCTTTACATGCGGGTACAAATTGATGTGATGGAGAGAGAGTGAAAAAACTTGGAAGTTGGGAGGTAATCTAAACAAGGCCTTACTATAAGTAAAGATTGTTTTCTTTATAAAATATTAGCTGTACTGTACAGTAGTCAAGGACTTGCAGAGGTTTTGCTTAAATGAGTCTTTGTTTAGATTCAACTTTCGCAAGTTTTTTCACTCTCTCCATCACATCAATTTTTACCCATATGTATGGAACATTAAATGTAAAATAAAAAAATAACTAATTGCATAGTTTAGTTATAAATCACGAGACGAATCTTTTGAGCCTAGTTGACTATGATTAGATAATATTTGTTAAATACAAACAAAAGTGTTACAGTTGCTTAGATTGCAGAAAGTTGTAATCTAAACAAGGCCCGATTTCATTGTTTTCGGTTTGCTCGGAAGTTTTTTTTTATTTAATTTTTGCAGTTCGCAGAGCAGCAGAGGAGGGTGCGCTTCACGAGAAACTAAAAATTCCCTGGGGAATCTATTGTGGACCATGCGAAGCTGCAGCGAGGTTTTATTGCGGCCATTATGGGCGTGTTTGTTTTGGTGGCTCCAGGGGACTGGCCGGCGAGCCAGGCCCTGGCCGGCCACGGCCCGGCCGAGAATCGGCCAAAGCCCATGTTTGTTTGCATTGCATCTGGGCAGAGCCCCCTGTCCAACCTTTTTTGTGTTTGATATCCACTAGAGAGCCGGGCCCAAACACCAACTACCATCAACTAACAGGTTGGAGATTGTGTTTGATTTGAGCCAAGCCCAACCCGGCCATGAAACTTCACAGGCAACAGAATTGCATATGTACATGAATGAAATTAGTTCCACTACATAATTTTGCATGTCTTGGGCACACAAAAGCAATTCAGGTTGAATAACAAGGCCTCGCACAAGTAGGATTTCCACATTTTTAGACAGATACTGATTCAATGTCATCATCGGCCTTAAAAAAAACCTCAATTACAGTGGCAACATCTAGACAGTTTGTTCCAAAGAACAAACACCGAGGAACAGAAAGAGTGACAACGATCACATTCTTACCACAACCATCATTCACATGAGAAACCGGCGGATGCACTTGTTCAGCCATGGTTTTAGCTTGGATTTGCCTCACCCGACCCTTACGAAGTGCATCATTGTAATCATGTACAACAAGCTCATAGTCTGTTGTACTTTTTGTACCGTGCACCATGAACTCTAAGAACATAAGCACTGCACTCGTACCGGGTAGTGTAAATTCCGTGTTTCAGTCCCTCGAAAATAACATAGCAGGGGGAGCCATTGGTCCGCACAAACCCAAAAAAAGAGCCCTCGGTCATAGGTTTCATCTTTCAAATTGTTTACCAAAGCGGAATTGAAGATATCCGATTATGATTCCACAAATCGGGGATCTCAAATCCCACTCCAATGAACACTTTGATTGTTAGGAATGAAAGTTGACATCATTGGATACAAATAAGAACAGAGGCCTCGGTTTTTTGAATAAAACATGCTTCATTGATAGCTGCAACCGGTAGAACAAAACAAGATCGAGAAAAACTCGAAGACATGCCTATGTCAAGCAGCCGTGCCAGGATCGTGATCGCCATCACATAGCATTGAGCTAGTGTTGCATGGGACTGATCCCCGTCCCACACGGGCCGATGATCGCCATGTAAAAGACATGATAAAATCAAGAAATCAGCAAGCGCCTACCTCATCACTTGTAATAGAAATAAACATCATCGGCCCTTTTCGAAATTTCCAACATCATTTCAGCCATTTTCTAACTTACCCACATCATTGCAGTAAAAAGACAAGCAGGCATAAAAAGATCCAAGCAACCAACAGAGGTTGCAATTTAGTACATGCCACATGTGTTCAAATGAGTTCAGCTCACAACAAGTGAGCACTACTACCAGCTTCCAAGTCTTACTACCTCATCTATAGTTAGCCACCCTCCTTAGCCAAATTACACTTTCCAAAAGGACAGGTGCTGGTCAACCATCTACCATGCACAGTCTAGCCAAAAGAACCCAAAAGACAAGAGAGTGGGTGAGGGAGGTGGAGGCAATATAGGCCTCAACAGTCAACCCCCTCAACAGGCCATATAGGCTACCACGCATTTAACTACATGTAGTAGTTCTTTGACAGATAGGTCTGGAGCCAAACAGCCCTATGTGGGGTTGACATGTTGACAAATAGAAGTAGTAAACACCAGGATTAATAAGTACCAAACATAGCAAAGAAACATGAACTTATTACATCACAAATGTCATAGGTCTCAGACATAACAAATAAATTGTTCAGAAGCAATACACCACATGAGTTCCATGTCCAGGGTCTACCAAATTATTTTACACATGAAATGCAACAGAATCAGATCCTATGGGCCCCCCTAGCTTCCCACATAGCATTGGCAATCTGATCCCTAATAGTAACCATTGCAGGTTCTTCTAGGGGCAGTTCTGCATCATCATCCTCAGGCAGCTCACCCTCAAACCCTTCCTCAGGTGGAACAATGTCATCAATCCCAAAGCCAAGAATCCAGTTATGCAGTATGCAACAAGCAAGCACAAGTTTCACTTGGGTCTTGTACTTATGGAATGATTTGTTGTCTATAATCCTGAACCTGCCCTTAAGTGCACCCCAGGCCCTCTCCACTACAACCCTGAGTGAAGAATGCCTCAGGTTGAACAACTCCTTAGCATTTGTGGGGTAGTTTCTGTTGGAGAACTCACTCAAGTGATACCTAACCGCCCTATAAGGTGGTAAGAAGCCAGTCCCTGCAAGCATAGCCAAAGATCTACCGTGTAGATTTTACCTACAATTGGGGACAACAATGTGTGAAAGTGTGTAGTGGGTTGAAGGACATAAGTGCAGCCACTAGGTATTGCGCTTACACTGTTGGGACAAGAACCCATCGCCTCTCGAATGGCATCGGCTAGTATTAGTGCATCATGGGCTGATCCCTCCCAACCAGCTAGGACATAGGTGAACTTGAGATCAAAATCAACCGATGCCATGACATTCTGTGGGGGCTTGTTTTCCTACCCCCTCGAAGGCTTCTTTGCATGTGTCTAGGCACCCTTGCCAACACATGAGTACCATCAATGGCAAAGAATTACATTCTACATAAACCAAAAATGTGCATAAGCAAATGTGTGAACCTACCCAACAGAAATCTAAGAAATTAACAAGTACCTTGAAAAAAGGGAACCATCCGTGGCTACCCATAATCTTAGGGTGTGTGGTAGTAGAAGGAGCCCCGATCAACTCACCCCTCACGCTCACCAACAAATACAACACTTGGTGGAAGATTCTACTAACTGTCTCAATAGACCTTCTAAAGGATTGGTGGACCACCCTAAACCTCTGGTTGTGACCAACCACATGCAAAAACATTGCTACTTGCTCCTCAACTGGGCATCCAACAGTCTCAGGTACAAGTCCCCTACTACGAAGCTGAAAGGTCCTTGTTTGGTTTTGGTAATTGAGTGACAACTTAGGTGGACTAATTATGCTTATGTGAGATTTGCAGAGATTTAGTCCACAGGTACATGTGTGTGAGCAACTATACCATGGAGGTGGTGTGATGTGTTGCAAGGCTCACACATGTGAAGTTGAAGGAGCTTAATGCATGATACATGACATGGAGTCATGTGGCTAGA
The DNA here is from genome assembly GCA_015844335.1 of Chrysopogon serrulatus. Classification (NCBI taxonomy): domain Eukaryota; kingdom Viridiplantae; phylum Streptophyta; class Magnoliopsida; order Poales; family Poaceae; genus Chrysopogon; species Chrysopogon serrulatus. The sequence continues at coordinate 11,568 of JADLZL010006084.1, read as the reverse complement.
GGTGAAGATCAAGACAAGACTTGGCTTGATGGACCGATCGCGCGAGGTGAAGGGCAAGTTGGAGGCTTTGAAGCCGTTGGTACCGAGTGTCGGGAGGCTTGAGCAAAGACTTGGCGCCGATGAACCAAGGCGATGGTGAAGAGCAAGTGAGATCAAGATCGATGGACCAAAAGCCATGTGATGATATGAAGTGGATCATATCATTCATGTAGATGTCGGTGCATGTGTTGCATCGGCATTGGAGGAGATGAAGTGGAAAGCGCAAGGCAAAGGTATAACCTAGGGCATTTCCATTTCACCGGTCATAGGTGTGTAGAGAAGTTGATGACCGGGTTTAGGATAGATGGCTGTACTATCAAGAGGGGCAAACTTGTTTGCATATCGGTCATCTAGTGCCACTTGAGCGATCTAACTTTGCATTGTGTTGCTAGGATCGAGTGGCGATGTGAGAAGGAGTGAAACCCTTTGGAAAATGATTGTGAAAATGCTAACACACTTGCACATGGTGATGTACACTTGTTGGTGTTGGCACATTTACAAAAGGGATGGTGTTTGCCGGGTTGAGAGGGGTTTGGGATCCTCTCTCCCTCCCGCCGAAGCTTGCGAGGCGGGATTCGCCGCTTTCGAAAGTGAAGTGCTCATTTTCCATTGCGCCGAGGCCGGAAGTGTTGGCGAAGTCGTCGGAGTGTTTCTCTGAGAAACACTCGACCGACGCCGGTCTTGGGTGGACCGGACGCGTCCCGGCCAAGTGTGCGCGTCCGGAGTTTTTCGGTGGTCACCGGACGCTGGGCGACCGGACGCCCCTGCCGCGTCGGCCGACGCGCAGAGTCGAGTCGGCGCTGGCGAAAGCGGGAGAACCGGACGCCGGGGAGTCCGGTCGATCGACCGGACGCTGGCCCGGTCGGGAAAAACCCGCTTTTTGGAGTTTCGAGTTGGACCGGATGCCGGGCGTCGCGCCCGTTGGTTGGAGCGACGCCCCCACGGTGGCGCGGGCGCGCGAGTGAGTTAGCCGCTGCGCGCCAACGGCTAGTTTGAAATAGCGAGGGACACGGGCGCCGCGGCGATGATCGACGCGGACGCCGCGACCGGACGCGTCCGGTCGTCACTTGACGGCGTCCGGTCAGCTCTGCTGACTGGTTTCGTGGCAACGGCTCTTTTAGCCCTTGGGGCTATAAGAGGTTGTCTTGGCCGGCTTGGGCTGGCTGCTGAGCACCCTTAGGCCTATGTGGCTTTGTGTGGGAGTGCTTGAGAGCCCTCTAACTCACTAGAGCTTGTAGTGATTGTATCCAAGAGTGAGTTAGTGATTCTAGTGCATTGCATTGAGAGATTGCAAGGTGTGGCACTAGGTGATTGAGTTGCAAGCCGGTGGTGCTTATTACTCTTGGAGGTTGCCACCTCCTAGACGGCTTGGAGGCTTGTGGGCATCGTTGTAGCACACTCGGAGATTGAGTGGTGCTCCGATTGCTAGTCACGTGGAGTGACATTGTGAGGGGGATTGTGCTCACCCCGCGGGGATCGCGAAGAGCAACTCTAGTAAGAGCGTGTCATTGAGCTACCTCTCTTGGGTAGGTTCTTGCGGTGTCCAAGTGTGGACGAGGTTTGTGAAACACCTCTTAGCCGAACCACACGAAGAGTTGGTCGACACAACGGGGACTAGCTTGGTGGCAACCAAGTGAACCTCGGTGAAAAATCGACGTGTCATCTTGTCTACTCTTCTCGTCGGTTTGCATTCACTAGCTTGTATTTACTTGTTCATTACTTGTGCTAGTGAGTAGTGGTTGCTCTTGTGTAGCTAGTTTGCTTGTGTAGCTTGCTAGTTACCTTCTTAGCTTGTGTAGCTTAGAAGTAGCGATTGAGTGACTAGTTGGCTTGTGTAGCCTTGCTAGTCACTTTGCTTAGTTTGTGTAGCTAAGCAATTGAGCTCACTAGTTAGGCTTGTGTAGCCGTGCTAGTGAGAAGTACTAGTTGTGCTTAGGCTTTGTGCGCTTTGCTCACTAGTATGTGTAGGTGCTCCCCCGCTTGATTGAGAACTAGTTGCTTAGGTTTGTGTGACCTTGCAACCTAGTCTTGGATAGGCGAGCACTACCTAGCCTTGCACCTTAGTGGCTCAAACTAGGAATCTTTGTAAGGTGCTTAGATAGAGGGGTATAGTCCTAGTTAGACCGATAGTTTTAATTCCGCATTTAATTCGGTCATCCGCTGCAATTAGATTTTAGAAAGGACTATTCACCCCCCCTCTAGTCCGCCATCTCGACCCTTCACGTGGTATCAGAGCACGGTCTCTCATTTGTGGTCTTCACCGACCCGAGAGGATGGCGACTAGTTGGTTAGATGATGATTGCCACACGCACATTTTTGATGGCACGGACTTTGCACGGTGGAAACACCATATGCTTGATCATTTGCGTGCAAAGGGTCCCAAGGCGTGGTGGATCATTGTTGTAGGCTTTGCTCGGGATACTTTGGATGAGAGCAATCTCACCCAAGCTCAAGAGGATTGCTTGCAACTTGATTCATGCGCTCTTTACTATTTGACATGTGCTTTGCATGAAGATGTTTACAGGTGCGTGTGGAACATTGAGAGTGCTCATGGAGTATGGGAGGCACTCCAAGCCCTCTATGGTGATGACTCCACAAGTGATGATGGAAAATTCAAGGTGGAGGATGATCACAAGGAGGAGGTGCATGAGGATGTTGAGCATCTTCACAACTCGGTTGTTGTGGAAGATTGCTCCACCTCATGGTCAAGTGATGATGATGATCGATCCACCACAAGTTCACTTGATAAGGTTGATGATGATGGTTCATGCTCCGATGGTGATTGTGATGCTACTACAAGCCCATCCACTACACCACATTGCTTCATGTCACAAGGTGACACTAAGGTATCAAATTGCAATGTAATTGATCATGTTGATTCATATGATGAGCTTGTTAGTAGACTTGCTAGCATGACCATGTCTTTAGAAAATGAGAAAACAAAAACCATGCAATTGGAAAATGAAAACTCATTTCTAAAGAATTCATGTGAAGAACATAAGCACTTACTTGATGTTCTTAGATCTTCACATGATGAGCTAAAATTGAATCATGAAGAACTTTGTGTATCTCATGAAGAGTTAATTGAGAAACATGCCTCTCTCATTAAAGTGTTTTCTAAGAAACTTAAAAATAATGAGAGCTCATCACATGGGTCAAATGATCAATTACAAAATATTGCTAACCCTTGTGATGTAGAGAAGAAGCATGTATCCACCTCTTGTGATGATTTATTAGAAATGCCATGCTCTTCACATATAGATGCTTGTTCTACTTCTATGTCTTGTGAGACTAACCTTTTGAAGGAGAACAATGAGCTCAAAAGAGAAGTGAAGAAATTGAGCAACAAGTTAGAGAGGTGCTACAACTCACAAGTCACCTTCAAGAATTTAATGTCAAATCAAAGAAGATTCGGTGACATGAGTGGCCTTGGATACAACAAGAGCATGACCAGGTATGGGAGAAAGAAAGAAAGGAAGATGAAGAAGCAAGCTAGTGAAAAGCTCTCTCACTTCTTGTGCTACCGATGCCATGAAGTGGGACATCTTCATCAAGCATGCCCCAACTTGGAGAAGCTTAAGAAGAAGAAAGAAGAAGAAAAGCTCAAGCATGTCAAATGCTTCAAGTGCCGCACATGGGGTCATTACACCTCCCAATGCCCAACCAAGAAATTGGCGAAGCAACAAGAAGAGCTTCATCCAAAGCCACCAAGTGAGGTAGAAGAGAAGACACCTCAAGCTCAAATCAAGATCAACCATGAAGTTGGTGACTTGAAGATGAAGAAAAGAACAAGAAGGGGTGGACAAGCAAGAAGGCATCCAACTCCAAATCAAGATGCCAAGATGATGAGCAAGAATGAAGAGAAGAAACTCTTTGCTCATATCAAGTGCTTTGCATGTGGAGATATGGGACACTTTACCTCGGAGTGCCCCAACAAGCTTGAGAAGAAGGCTCAAGCAACTCACAAGAGGCAAGGCAATGAGAAGCAACACATGAGCAAGGAAGTAAAGGCTCAATCAAAGAGAGTTTGCTACTCATGCCGGGAAAGGGGACACAATGCAAATTCATGCCCCCTAGGTGAGAAACCTAAGCCCATTTCAATTGATGATACTAATGTGCTTAGGAAGGATGACAATGGTACCTCCTTGGTTGCTATTGCAAAACATCCCGCTATCCATACTAAGGCATTGCCTAAGTATGTTGCTCCTAACTTGAGAGGACCCAAACAAGTTTGGGTACCATCAAAAAGTGGATGATTGTTTGTAGGTACCATGGTATTGGAGACTTGATTCAATTGGTATTCATGATGATCATTGATTGATTGAGTCAAGTATTGAAGCCTAGTGCTATTCTATCCCAATGCCAAGCCAAATGAAGTGAAGTCCAAGTGCTACAACATATAAGTGCATTATTCTAGTTGTGGTGATTCATCGGTTATATTCTTGATGGCTTGAAAATAATTAAGTTGAAGCTTGCTAGTGTGATCATGAGCATTGCAAAGGTATATCTCTTGTTGATCACAATTCATTTGGGTGCATATGAGTTGATTGAATTGGATAATATGCATATGTTGCTTGCTATAAGAGGATTGAATGATTTCATGCTTAGTAATCAAGTTTGAATTAGTTTGGTTGAATATGTTCATGAGACTTCATTTAGTAAGTGGTTTGAATGGATATATGTCTTGTGAGGATGTTCAAACAAGTTGATTTCAAGATTGATTCACATTTGTTGAAGTTTAGCTCATTGTGCCAAATTTGTCCAAAATTGAAAATCTGAGCTAGCTGAGATCAAGTCTATGATTGAAAGTTCAAATCTATTTGGATTGGCTTGAAAATTCGTGTGCATGCTCTACACTTATGATAGTTATTGCTGTTCAAATTTCATGAGAATTGGACAAGAAATGCTTTGGTTTTGGAATAGATCTTGTCAGCTATTGTGCAGCAGTTTTCAGCATGTACCCACTGAGAAAAATTTAAAATCTGGTAGCAATCTAGAAGTCCAATGAAGCTCAAATTTTTATGGGTGATAGATGACTTTGTGAAGCACATCTCCACCAAATTTCATGGTCATTGGAACTGTACATCGTGAGATATGAATTATTCTTTGAAGTGTACAGAATCTGCCAGAAAAGTGATAAACATTGGATTGATCAAAAGTCACTTCAATTGAAAGGCCCTCAAGTTGGAATCATATTTATAAGTGGTTGAGGGACCTATGTTTGTTTTTGGGTTGATCTAGAAGCTTGACAAGCAAAGGGTACAAGTCATTCGATTGGGAAGTGTGCATCTAGCACATAATTGGGTACTCAAATTGGAAGATCAAGACCAAGCCCAAGAAAAAGATGGAGTTTAAGTTCTAGTGATGAGTGAAGATCATTTAGTAGAAAGAAAAGGACTTAGAGAAGATATCAAGGTTATTCATCATACCAAGTCTATGGATCAATCTATCAAAGGCAATTCAAGTGAGTGTCAAGATTGTTCTTTGGAGAGAGGTCACTTCTCCTTTTAGTAGGGGCTTGCCGCCTTTTGTAGGTAAACCAAGTGTGGTACTTGGAAGGCTAACATGGAAGTGGTGATCTAAAGGACATTTGAGATGCTTAGTTGGTGCAAATCAATAGGGTTGATCAAAGAGAAGCATGCAACACCCAAAATTCTCTCATGCAAGCAAAGATCAAAGAAAAGCAAGCCAACCACAACAAGAGAGTGCACTTGATCATATGGGTGAAGAATGGATTTCATTATTGATCATTGATCTTCACCAAGCTTTGAAATGGACTTCACATCGCCTTTGCGGAGCTTACTTGGAATATAATGACTATCCTCTACTACAAGAAAGCAAAGGTGAAATTGGTTGTCATATGCACACATACTTGCTAAGGACATGATTAGTGCATATAGACATACCTAGTGAGCATTCATGAAAAATCAAATGATTTTAAGTTCATATCATGCCACTATTGCTTGTATGTTTTAAGTTGATCTAGTGGCTAAATATGACTTGTTCATGAGCATGTGAACCTAAGTGTTTGATCTAGCTAGATGAGCATGAAAGGATCTAATTCAACATTGACAAGATAACCATTGAAAGATGTGTGAAGAAGCTTGTCATTGGTTCAAACCGAGTTAGATTACTTATGCAAGTTTGCTAGTTTGAACTAAAAGAGAAAGAAGCTCATGGAAACAATCAAGTTGAAGACAACAATGTAAATGGATATCAAGTTCAACATTTACAAGTGGTATCTAGACTCATCATTCATATAAGTGGTATACACATGATGTCATATTCCTACATGTGGTATCTTCTACACATGTGCTATATCAAGTGGTTACAAGTGATGTCTAGATCAAGCATTCAAGTGATATCCTATACTTCAAGTGATCCTCAACCTTAAGTGATCAATACAAGCAAAGCTACCCTCAAGAGCTCAAGTGTCAAGTGGGTGACCATACAACAAAAGGAGAAGTCCTACAAGTGGTGTCATCCCAATAGTGTCCATCAAAAATGCAAGATTCATGTGTCAACCATATACACCCCAAGTACAACCATTTGTCAAGAAGAGGCACACCCTTTTATGGTCATTGATGACAAAGGGGGAGAAGTTGTGGACAAAGATATGTGCAAGGACATATGGGGAGAGGTTTGGACAAGTGATACAAGTTGGACATGTATATGACCAAGAGGGGAGCAAGATTGAAGAATTCAAGGGGATCAAAAATTCTTGGACAAGAGAAGCACACAAGTAGGGGGAGCAAGCTCATGAATACATGTTTGATGCATTTGATTGTGCATTACATTTGCTTGCTTGCATTACATTTGTTTTACATTCCTACATGCTTGTGTGCAAGTGATTGCTAGAACTAAGACTTAGATGATGTTTTATATCATGTGGTATCTAGAGCCTAGTCTTAGCATAGCAAGTGTTAACTAGAACCTTGATTATAATGTTGATCTCACGTGGTATCTAGTTTCACTTGTTTCTAGCAAGGATTGATGCTAAGGATGTTGAAAAAGTGGTATACACGCTACAAAGGTTTATTCTCTATCTTGTATACCTTAGCATCATTTAGTAGTGGTAACGCTCCCACAAATTCCATATTTATGCATGCGTGCAAGCTTGAAACCAAACCATTTGAGCACACATGTAGGGGGAGTTAACACTACCAAATTGATTTTATGATGCTTATCCAAATCATAGACATAGAGCTTAAATGTTGGATAAGTGGCATAAAATCCAAAATGCTTAATTACCATATCTTTGTAGAGTTGTCATCAATTACCAAAAAGGGGGAGATTGAAAGGTCCTTGTTTGGTTTTGGTAATTGAGTGACAACTTAGGTGGACTAATTATGCTTATGTGAGATTTGCAGAGATTTAGTCCACAGGTACATGTGTGTGAGCAACTATACCATGGAGGTGGTGTGATGTGTTGCAAGGCTCACACATGTGAAGTTGAAGGAGCTTAATGCATGATACATGACATGGAGTCATGTGGCTAGAGGTGAAGATCAAGACAAGACTTGGCTTGATGGACCGATCGCGCGAGGTGAAGGGCAAGTTGGAGGCTTTGAAGCCGTTGGTACCGAGTGTCGGGAGACTTGAGCAAAGACTTGGCGCCGATGAACCAAGGCGATGGTGAAGAGCAAGTGAGATCAAGATCGATGGACCAAAAGCCATGTGATGATATGAAGTGGATCATATCATTCATGTAGATGTCGGTGCATGTGTTGCATCGGCATTGGAGGAGATGAAGTGGAAAGCGCAAGGCAAAGGTATAACCTAGGGCATTTCCATTTCACCGGTCATAGGTGTGTAGAGAAGTTGATGACCGGGTTTAGGATAGATGGCTGTACTATCAAGAGGGGCAAACTTGTTTGCATATCGGTCATCTAGTGCCACTTGAGCGATCTAACTTTGCATTGTGTTGCTAGGATCGAGTGGCGATGTGAGAAGGAGTGAAACCCTTTGGAAAATGATTGTGAAAATGCTAACACACTTGCACATGGTGATGTACACTTGTTGGTGTTGGCACATTTACAAAAGGGATGGTGTTTGCCGGGTTGAGAGGGGTTTGGGATCCTCTCTCCCTCCCGCCGAGCTTGCGAGGCGGGATTCGGCGCTTTCGGGAAAGTGAAGTGCTCATTTTCCATTGCGCCGGAGGCCGGAAGTGTTGGCGAAGTCGTCGGAGTGTTTCTCGCTGAGAAACACTCGACCGGACGCTGGTCTTGGGTGGACCGGACGCGTCCGGTCAAGTGTGCGCGTCCGGAGTTTTTCGGTGGTCACCGGACGCTGGGCGACCGGACGCTCCGGTGCCGTGTCCGGCCGACGCCAGAGTCGGCGCTATGGGGCGAGCGATGGAGAACCGGACGCCGGGGGAGTCCGGTCGTCTGGCGGACGCGTCCGGCCGGGAAAACCCGTTTTTGAGCTCTCGAGTTGTGACCGGATCTTTGGCGCCGCAAGCGCCCGTTGGAAGGAGGACGACGCGTCGGTCACGGTGGCGTGGGCGCTGAAAGTGAGTTAGCCGTTGCGCGCCAACGGCTAGTTTGAAATAGCGAGGACACGTGGCGTCGCGGGAGCGGCCGACGCTGCGGCCGGACGCCGTCCGGCCGCCACTTGACGGCGTCCGTCCGGCTCTGGCCGACCGGTTTCGTGGCAACGGCTCTTTAGCCCTTGGGGCTATAAGAGGTTGTCTTGGCCGGCTTGGGCTGGCTGCCGAAAGCACCCTTAGGCCTATGTGGCTTTGTGTGGGAGTGCTTGAGAGCCCTCTAACTCACTAGAGCTTGTAGTGATTGTATCCAAGAGTGAGTTAGTGATTCTAGTGCATTGCATTGAGAGATTGCAAGGTGTGGCACTAGGTGATTGAGTTGCAAGCCGGTGGTGCTTATTACTCTTGGAGGTTGCCACCTCCTAGACGGCTTGGAGGCTTGTGGGCATCGTTGTAGCACACTCGGAGATTGAGTGGTGCTCCGATTGCTAGTCACGTGGAGTGACATTGTGAGGGGGATTGTGCTCACCCCGCGGGGATCGCGAAGAGCAACTCTAGTAAGAGCGTGTCATTGAGCTACCTCTCTTGGGTAGGTTCTTGCGGTGTCCAAGTGTGGACGAGGTTTTTGTGAAACACCTCTTAGCCGCCGAACCACGAAGAGTTGGTCGACACAACGGAGACTAGCTTGGTGGCAACCAAGTGAACCTCGGTGAAAAATCGACGTGTCATCTTGTCTACTCTTCTCGTCGGTTTGCATTCACTAGCTTGTATTTACTTGTTCATTACTTGTGCTAGTGAGTAGTGGTTGCTCTTGTGTAGCTAGTTTGCTTGTGTAGCTTGCTAGTTACCTTCTTAGCTTGTGTAGCTTAGAAGTAGCGATTGAGTGACTAGTTGGCTTGTGTAGCCTTGCTAGTCACTTTGCTTAGTTTGTGTAGCTAAGCAATTGAGCTCACTAGTTAGGCTTGTGTAGCCGTGCTAGTGAGAAGTACTAGTTGTGCTTAGGCTTTGTGCGCTTTGCTCACTAGTATGTGTAGGTGCTCCCCCGCTTGATTGAGAACTAGTTGCTTAGGTTTGTGTGACCTTGCAACCTAGTCTTGGATAGGCGAGCACTACCTAGCCTTGCACCTTAGTGGCTCAAACTAGGAATCTTTGTAAGGTGCTTAGATAGAGGGGTATAGTCCTAGTTAGACCGATAGTTTTAATTCCGCATTTAATTCGGTCATCCGCTGCAATTAGATTTTAGAAAGGACTATTCACCCCCCCTCTAGTCCGCCATCTCGACCCTTCAGAAGCAGGTTGCATAATGAAAAAAAGGAACCCTTCTCATGCGTAGCATGGCTATGCATTCAGTGTCATTGTAGTTGTACATCATCTGGAGTGTGCTCTGCCTATGTCTCTCAGCATGAGTCCTAGGCCCATAGGGGATGACCTCATTTTCAGCAATCTTCCTAAGCCTACTGACCACAAAGCACACCATCACAGCAACCATCCCAGCTGCTTGCCTAGCCATCATTAAATGCTGTGCATTTCCATCCATCTACATGCATTTCAAAATATATAAGACAATTAAGTAGACCCTGGCTGGCCTCTGCAAATGAGAGTGTAAGCATTCATAATAAACTGAGCACGGCTACATTGAAATCAATGCCTCCCAGTGCTCACAAGCTAGTCATCATCAACCTTTCTCAAAAAGTATCATCCAATAATGTACCCATCCAACATCTGAATCCACGGATCTTAAGCAATAAACATGAATTAACTCAATAACATGAACCATAGCACAGATCTGAGCACAAGAATAAACCGTAGACCGAAACAAAGATCAAAATCATCATGCAAAGCACATATGTAAGCGCAAGACCAAACCCTAGACCGCATCCAATGGGGAAACTAATAATGATGTCACCTCGGGTCACCGGAGGAGGGAGCCGAAGCAGTCGAATCGAAGAGGGTGGGGAAGAAGTAGCGAGATCCGGTGGTGAAGCACCACCAAAGCTGCTCCGGGAAGAAGACGACGGAAGCGGATGGACTCGCCGAAGCCCAAGAACGGAGGGAGCCGCGCCGCGTCGGCCGCAGATCCACACCAGGGGAACGGAGATCAAGCCCGTAGAAGACCGTCCGCGCGCCGGCAACCGAGCTCACCGCCGCCACCGGTACCTCAACGGGAGTGGAGTGTGGAGTGGAGCGTAAGAACTCGGCGGGTGGAGGAGGGGGTTAATATAGGCGGAGGATTTCGGCGGGGGAGGGAGTGCGCGGAAGTTTCACCATTCGCGCTGGAGCCCGCCGCGGCCTCCCGCCATTGCGCCGAATCGCCGCAAGCGCCGCCAGTAGCCCGGCCGAAGAGGAACGCAATGAGGAGCGTGCGGCCGAGCCGAGAGAGAAGGCGTTTTGCATCCGGGTGGCCAGGCTCCGAACCGGGCCAGTATCAAACACGCGGATATGGCTCCAACGGGCCTGGCCGGGGAATTCTGGCCCATATCAAACACGTGCTATATATTCTGCTGAGTGTGTGGTCTCCTTGCAATTGCAATTGCAATTGCAAATGCATGATGACAGTAGCAGTAGCGGCAGCATGGAGCAGAGCACAGTCAAGTAATTTATATTTACTGCACCACCCATGTACACTTTGCACAGCAATTTTTTTTACTACATGGATTCAGATACTGTTGGCAAAATATTTCTTGGGAAAAGGAGCGGCCAAATACTGAGCGTTGCTTCCATGCGTAGTATACGTCACCGGGTCGCGCACTGTGCCTGGTTCCGTGTAAACAATTGCGACGTGTCTACTGCTGGCCGGTGGCGATGCGAGGTGATCCGGTGCCGTGCCATGCCTTGAGCCTGATGCATGTTGCTGCTTTTTTTTTTCTCCCAGTCACAAAGATTCTCAATTTCTCATTCCTATTCCTATGAAGGCGGCTTCCTATGAACGCTTATGATGGTTTACAGTAGACTGAACCGTAGTTTCTAGTATCGATGAAGACAAGTCATGCCAGATGCTAATATCTAGAGATGGGATCAATCAGTCATTCCAGATGATAAGGGCT